>CAJINU010000013.1:739193-867649 GCA_905178165.1 Amoebophrya sp. A25
ACGGCTCCAAACTTCCGCCAGAACAGAGAGAAAACCAGAACGGGCGAGGGACTCCTTCGGGACCGCGGGCCCCTCTGGAGTCGCCCCGACGCATTTGCGGCAGCCCGGTCGAGGCTCATTGGTGAGCCTCCTCCAAGCTCCTCGGAAAGCCTGGGAGGCTGTGCGCGGTTTTCCTTATGCAGGGCCAGAATTTTAAACGCCGGGCAAGGGTATTCGGCAAATATTCCCAAACACTCTCCAAATATTCGCAACTATTCGCAAAGTATTCGAATTCTCTTAAATATTTACAAAAAGAAGACGAAAAAGAAGAGGACCGCTGCAGCGTCTCCGACAAAAATCGCCGCGGAGATTTCCTGGCTCTCCTTGCGAAACTCCTAAGCGAAACCGTTAAGAGGCGGCGGCACTCCTGGGCCGTTTTCGATATTTTGCCACTTTTCTTCACAGTTTGGCACGCCAGTCCCTAGACCGCGAGACCAGTCTGTCTCTCTCCTCTTCCCATTTCCTCATCGGGCAACGCGTGACCATCTCGCCCCGCGCCCCCCTTGTACAAGGTTAAGCGTTTGCGCGACTCTGGGCCTATATAGCCAGCCTGCGACGAAGAGCGCGCCCCCGGACTGTGCCCAACCGTGTACCCTTGTACAAGGGGGGGCGGGGGGTGCGGGGTACATCCGGAGACGGGGGGATGCGTCAGACAAACTGTCGCCCGTGTAACTGAAGAGCGAAGGCATGCCCCATCGTCGGCCACCAGCGGGACGGTGCGCCAGGCGGGGCGTCTTGCCGAGCTTCTGCGGCCTTACCGAAAGGCGCTCGCGATTGGAGTTATCCCCTTGGCCCTCTTCGTGTGCGTGTGCTACCGATACCGGGCGCACTTCTGAGAGCTACAGGCGCACAGGGTTAGCCTTTGCCTGTAAGGATGTCCCAGACTCTTAAAAAGGAGGGCGAGCCCATGCCCCATGGTGTCGCCTGTCGTCTCGTTCGGCTTGTATCGGTAGCCGGTGGGATTGCAGAGGAGACGGGTACGCCGAGCGAGCGGCGAAACCGATAAGAGAATGGCGGAAGCATCTGAACAGAGCCCGGAAAGACAGAGGCGAAACCGATAAGGGAATGGGAAAAGGAGAGGGACGAAGTGGCCTTGCGATCTAGGGACTGGCGTGCCAAACCGTGAAGAAAAGTGGCAAAATATCGAAAACAGCCCAGCAGTGCCACTGTCCCTTAACGGTTTCGCTTAAGAGTTTCGCGAGGATTTGGCGGGTTTCGGGCTTTATACAGCTCAGAGGGATCCGGGAAGCCGAGCGGCCCCGGGGAAAGGGACCACAAGGCAGCAAATACGGGCCCAGGCTTTGGCCCGATACTCCAAGCCGGGCAGGCGGTCTGCTGCAGCGAGATAACTTCGCCGGGCCCCCTCCGCCTTCCGCCCGCGGAGAAGTCCGGCCGCCGTCGCGTTTCGGGCAGTGTCTCAAAGAAGACGAACGAGCAAAAAGGCCGGACTTGGAGCAATAGACCCTGGGCCCACTCGCGCGGGCCCTGGTTTTGGCCTTGTCCTCCGAGCCCGGCAGCCGGTCCGCCTGGCGCGGGCTCTCGCGGCCCTTCTGCGCTCGTCTGCTGGTCTTGTCTGCCCCTGCTCGCCCCGTCTTTTCCGAGCCGGGTTCCCCCGCTTCCCCCTTCGCGGCAGCCCGACCGACCCCAAAGTGCGTCGACTCCCAACTTGAGCCCTGGCGGGTCAAAAGTCGGGACCTTCTCTCCCCCGCTTCGCCGCCTGGCAGTGGTCGTCTCTTCTTTTATGTCGGTCTTTGCAATACTGCAGCGCCCCCTTTATGTTTGACCCGCGTGGAGTTGTCACCCACTGCCCTGCAGCAGCCGAGCTCTTTTGCCGTGTCGGAGGGCTGAAAGCCAACCCCAAGCAAAAGCGGTCGGCCTTTCATCTCGGGCGCCGCGTTGGCTGGCGCGGTAGCCCCTCCCCCTCTCCTGCCGCTGGCCGGGCTTTCCGTGGCCCCCCTGCGCCTGCGCGGCGGCGGGCGCCTGCGCTTCCGCCGGTGGTTTTGCCCGCGCCCTCCGCGCTGAAGCGGGCGCTGACGCACCCCGCGCGGCGTCGGCGTGAACGCACAGGGCGAGACGGGCTCGAGCAAAAACCCGTTCCGCGGGAAACTCGCACGGCTGAAAGCAGGAAAATCTCCAATGAGGCAGGACCGGTCGGGCCCGCCCCCCTCCGAGAAGCTCGTCCACCGCCGACCAACTCCCCTCCCGCATCCTGCACCGATCCGACGCTCTACTCACCTTAACTGCGCCTACCGGCATCGCGCGGCCCTGTTCGCCCGTCCTACCTACGAAAACCCCCGGTGCCCGTCATCGGCTTACCGCTGCCCCGGCGGGCTCGCGCTATCGAACCGCGCCCAGCTGAGGCCCAGCAGACCTCCGAATTTTTCACCCAAGACGGGCAGGCACCGTCGCTTTTACCGGTTGCTACCCCGCATTCCGCCACGCCACCTCGGGCCCAAAGCGCCCGGGGGGTCGGTGCGGGGCCCGTCGTGTTGGGCTTCGCCGGTGGAAAACGCCGTCTATGAGGGTCGGGGGTGAGCTCTCCTTTTCCCTTGCTGTGCTCCAGCGTGGTGACGATACATTGGCGCCAGTACGGAATTTCGGCAACTCCGTCGTCGGCAGAAACTGCTACGGACGAAAGGGGCTCCGCGCACAGGGGGCGCCGGGGTCAAAAGACTCCTTTCAGAACGCGGCCCACATCGGGCACTGATGGACACGGCGCGGAGCGGGCCGCGCTTGCGTGGTTCCTGCCCGTTTCACGTCCCGCCATCTCGCTATGCACTCGGAATTAGTCTGCAGACCATGGCGCATGAGCTGCAAGAGAGTGAGGGTGGCCCGCTCGGGCATGGTGCTTTTGCTTTTCAACAGGTTGGAATGTCATCATTTGATGATTACTGCGCCGACCATGCCGTTATTAAGTAAACCTCTTTTTCACACGATTATATAAGCAGAATCCTGTTGATGGTAAAAGGCCGCCACTGCTCTAGAACATGACGTCGTGGTGTCGCTACGCGCGTTCTTGAATATAGGGATTTTTTTTTGCAGTTGTTGCCAGTGGGACCGCGTCGACACTTTGAGAATAGAATGGACCTCTTTTAGTGAGGCTGTTACCAGTTGTTACCAGATGCGTGCTTCTGGTCGCTGCCGTTTGCCGGTGGGCACTGGCTTTCCGGTTTCGCAGAAGTGGTCCTTCGCTCTATCCACCTTGACTTTGGGCTTACTACATCAATGGCTTTTGGCATTTTCTGCACCTTTAGCGGCTGCGGCGAAAAATAGTGACAAGTGCGCATCCTATTACGATGCCGTGGAGAAAAACATGCTCGGGAGTACGACGTTCCTCGCGATCACGTCCACGACTGGAAAAGTACTCTACACTCAAGTAGTATCGAATTGTAAGGCTATAAATCACCGATAAGGGCGTTTGATATCGCTTTAATGGTACTATCATCACGATAAGATGGATGAGCTTTCTGAACCTGGTGCATCGATAATCTATAGTAAGAGCTAACGAGGATCCGTCTAGCAAGAATTACAGCAGACCGTGAACAAGTGGCACTTTCTAAAAATTCTTTGGCAAGTGACGGGCGGGCCCTCGCCCTGGTGGATAGCGGACTCACCACACCGAAGGACATCGTTTATTTATGACGACGAACGAAATGAGAAACCCATCTTATTTAACATTTGCTTTCTTGATGAACTATACAAACTTTTTGGAGGAAGAGGATTCCTCAATCTCTATCTAATCACAATCACTTACACCAGTCAATTATTTTTACGCCTTCTGCATCCTCCAATTACATTACAAGTACTCCCCTTATTCGGAAAATTATAAATTTCATCTGCTTCGAGTTCTACAGCTGACTATTTATGCTGAGAAGTAAAGATGGGCTCTAATTTTCGATCCAAAAGCAGCACGCATATTCGTTTCGGACTTCGAAGGAAAGCGAATTATCAGCTACAAGATTTTCGTCCATGTCGACGAAAGTACTATGATATTTTAGGATCGATATTAGTCGAGACTAAACTTAAAAATGCTGGTGACTCATGTTTATTAGTAATTACTATCGCGAAGCGAGTATCAGCTTTTCTTTTTTCTTTGATCCTTTTCTCCTCTTACTAATGAGCTGTGCCTAACTTAGCATTCTCGAGTACTACGTACTAGAGCTCTTCTTCTTATCCTTTTGATTCTTGACTCGACCTCGTAACGGTCTTTTTGTATTTTCCAACCTCGAAATTTTTTTGTATCTCCAAGTACTAAGATTTTTAAGTACTGACTAAGAACGGCGTAAAATAATTTATAGTATCACCGGGAGATCTATAATTTACCCTTTATTTCTTGGAGCTCCACCAGACTTCCCATAACAATTAAATAACTAACTAACTAACTAACTAACTAACTTTACACTTTTATTGTATCACCAACAACCAATTCGATCTTGCGTCGTGTCAGGCACATCAATCAATCAATTCAGAATTGAAGAAGCATTTGCGAATCAGAGGGGATCGCATAGTGGTCGCGGAAGACGTGAAATCGGAATACTTAGCTCTCGACCACGAAGGAAATCTCTACTTCACGACCGGCGATAGCGTGAACAAAATTAGCAACGCACTACTTTATGAACTTCATCATAATTGTTGATCTGCGCACAGATAAAGTTACCGGAAAAGTTACCTCCGCAGGAAAGAGAGTTGCTATCAATCGTATTGCCAGCGTAGCTCGTTCTGTGGGATCCACAACCTAACCTAACCTAGCCTCACCGGATGACTTTCGCTCGTCTTAGGATACTCCCTTCGGCTAACAAGGTCCGTACTTTTGCTTATGCTGTAGTTGTCGTGCGTGTACTCCTTGAGTACGATGCTGTGACTTAGAATAGCAACCGCATCCGCATTTTCCAGCACGAATGATTTTTTATGTACTGAAGAGCCCACGAAGAACAGCAACCTGACGTGCAACAGCTAAGTTCTTTTTTACTCTATATAAAGAAATATAAGCTTTGGGTTGTTCTAGATACGCGTCATTATTGATTTCTGCACCACTTTCATTTTCCGAAGCAGTTGTATGCAGGGACGCTGAGAGCCAAGGACCTGAAAACGCAGTCAGAAGTGTCCGCTTTCTACGCCGCGCAAGAGGAGTTGCAAAAAAATAGCGGGGTTCCTTTGCCTCCTGCAGTTGCACCACCGCAAATCGTTGAAGTAGCGACGGGATTGTCGCAAGCGACGGGATTGATCAGTATTAACTGAGAAATTTGTTACAACGCCTCTTTCTGTTACAATGTCCCTATCTTCATGATCGAATTCTTTGGTGCTGATGTTGTCAATAATACAAGCCCACGATCTGATTTCACAACGCTGCTGTCCCTGATTGAATCATGATCCATTTGTTTCATAGAACAGGCGGATCTCTATCAGTATCCGCGTAGACAGTGGTTAGCTGACATGCCCCAAGAGTGGTTACATTGATTCACTCATTCGTTCATTCATTTATCTCGAGTATGATCTATATTCTTCTACGCAGCAAATGGTGAGCAAATTTACTGGGGCCAGAGCAATCCAGTGAATAACAGTGCAGAAGTGGTTGCGGTCCCTGTCATCGCGGACGCGCCCAATCCGACAAAGACGAAGGTCGCTTACACAGTCAATCCGAAGATCGAAGGGGTTGCGATGAACTATTAAGGCGTTGTATTCTGTTGCTATTCTTTTCTATTGCTATTCTATTGCTATTCTATTACTTTTCTATTGCTATTCTATTGCTATTCTATTGCTTTTCTATTGCCATTCTATTGCTATTCTATTGCCATTCTATTGCCATTCTATTGCTATTGTATTGCCAGTCTATTGCTATTCTATTGATTTTTTATTGCTTTTCTATTGCCATTCTATTGCTATTCTATTGCCATTCTATTGCCATTCTATTGCTATTGTATTGCCATTCTATTGCTATTCTATTGCTATTCTATTGCTATTCTATTGCTATTCTATTGCTATTCTATTGCTATTCTATTGCTATTCTATTGCTATTCCATTGCTGTTCTATTGCTGTTCTATTGCTGTTCTATTGCTATTCTATTGCTTTTCTATTGCTATTCTATTGCTCTTCTATTGCTATTCTATTGCTATTCTATTGTTATTCGATTGCTATTCTATTGCGATTCTATTGCTATTCTTTTGCTATTCTATTGCTATTCTATTGCTATTCTATTTTTGGAAGTAGTAGTAGACGTGGGCTTTCTTACAGTTTTGGCTGGTATATGCTTTCCGTTTAACCCCTACCACCACAATGCAGTACGTCTGGGAAATCTTAGGCAGCTCGCCGAATACATTCAAAGCATCACGCTTTCCGTTTACTTGGAAGTAGAAGTAGCTAGACTAGTCTGTTCATTATTGTGAGGAAAACTTAGATGGACACCCATAGAAATTTTAGAAGACTACAAGACCAAGCACAAAGCTTTTCTAAGACTACAATAGTATTTTTTTCGCTGCTGCTGGAACCGTCCTGCGCGTGCCGCAGAGTAACAATATGAACCTTCCACCAAGTAGTGCGGCCGCGACGACCCTAGCCACAGGTCTGGTGAGCCCACGGGGCCTCGCTTGGGATCACGATGGGACTCTTTACATCGCGGACGGCGGCGCCAGTCAATCGTCAGCGACAGGAGCCATGTTTATGTTGAACAGGTTGATGTGACGAAGATACGGCAGTGCAGATTTGATGCTCACTTGATCATCTGATCTTAGTTAATGTTAATCCAGTGGAACGAGGGATCATTTTGAGTTTTTTCTATACCAGTAATAGGCTCAAGTGAAAAATAAAAACTCGTTTTGAGCTACACTGCGTGCAATTCGGGCTCGTGATAAGGGCGGTGAATACGATAGTCATCATCTCAACCTGTTTCATATCCTTAAGCGGCTTGGTTTACTCGGTTCCATCTGGAGCACCTGGCCTTGCTGACGTGCAGGAAGTAGTGGCGGCAGACGGGGCTTTCGGTGTTGCTGTTGTTAAGGGGACGGTGTTACCAGTCACTAGTAAGTAACCAATCTACAACTACAAATATTACTGATGCAGTCACAAAGAATATATGGCCGTTGCTCGTCAATTTTTCAAGATCTCTAACGCCCTCTCGTGCTCCGACGAAGGCATTGAGGTGATACAAGAAACAACAGAGACCGCGACCTCGACAAGTCGAATGTTTTTCTGGACACTGTGCGGCGTATCAGGTGTCCTTCTCACTATCGGGCTGGTGGTGCTCAGATTCTAACCATGCTTGATCACAGGCTAATACTTAGTAAGCACTTGAGAAAGACTAGTATTTTTCTGGAAGATTACTGCAGATGATCATGAACATGTGAATAGAAATTTTTTAGGTTACCACTTGTAGAAGACATCAAAGTTATACGACGAGAAATGGCGGGACTGCAGATGAACATAAAATAGATTTATGTCGTGTATCACCAGTGAAGATAAAATGTCGTAACGCACCAGATGCGAGCAGTAGAAATTAAATTTTAGTTCAAACAATTATCCCTTAAATTTCAAAGTTACTTAACATGTGCTTCAGAAAAAGATGAAACGCACTGACAGAAATTGAATAGAAGCTTGTTTGAAAATTAGTTGTTTTGCGAATAGATAATCTCGACAGCCTTCAACTCTTTGATTAGATAGCCTTGACATCAAAAGTAAAGGTACACTCATGACTCCTTTGTAAAAAACTTCTAGCCTTCAACACGTCTGCTCCGCATCTGTTGTACAGCATCACGTAGATTGGGTATTCGGCATCGCAACAAAGCTACTTTTGGACAGAACCCGGTCGTGAACCACTCGCTTTCGAATCTGACATATTTCGCCTCTTTCGATCCGTCCCTATAGACGGAAAAGAGATAATAGTCCTACAGGGCTCGTCGTCGTCGCTCGTATGCATCCGAGACTGCTCGGATGAATAGACCCAGCTCGCGCATGTGAAAGAGAGAGTAGTCGACGACCAAATCTGGACAAAAGGACAGACTAGAGAAAGACTAGATGGGGTAGCGGAAAGCACTAGATATGTAGTTAGACATCGAAAATGCAACTCAAAAATCGCTTTCCGTACTTCATGAGACCGAATCGCTCTTATGATGTGATATCGAAAATGGCCAAATCGCTCTCGCAAATCGCTTTTCGTATATCAGTCAACCATCCCAGCCACATCTTATTTCATTCTCTTTCGCGACCGACCTCTGAAACATGCATCTTCATAGTGGATTCCGGGTTCATGATCTTCTCACTTTGATAAAAACTTAATCGGTATTGAATCGAATTTAGGGAACAAGAATTGTCCAGAAAATTTGCTGGCAGAGCAAAGTAACAGATTTTAGAGTGTTAGGAGGTGGCTCTGGCCGAGTGCGCCAAGATGTTGGAAATATCGTTCAAGAGGGTGTACCAGATGCTCTACGCGAGCTACTTCGTCTTGTCAGCAAACACGATCCTAAAGTTCAGCGATGCCCCGCTCGTCGTGTCATGTATTGAAACTTATTGTTACTTAATCTTATTTTTGTGGCCTGTGTCTTGGTTTACAAGTCAAAAATACTACTCAGCTACCCCTTTTGTTGTTGTAGCTTCGGGTTTGGATTATGGTGATTGTGATTTGCAAACCTCACAAGGACAGATAGTAACTCTGACTTTCAACACTGGTAATGGAAATGGTCATCATGAGAAAAAGTAAAATTTTGTTTTTTCAGCAAAAGTTGTCGAACATCAAATCGTCGATTTGTTTCATCATGTCTCCTCTCACGTACAGGTCATTACCATTATCGTGACATCACAACATCTCACGAAGATTCTTGCAATTCAGGTAACGACGCACTTGCTTCAAGAATCCAGTGTCTGCTGTACTTTGCTATGGGCTGCTTCATGGTGGGCTGCGCACGACTCAAGTCAATAATCGCTCAAAGAAAAGTCATGCAATATTTGGTACATCAAATATATCACCTGTGGAACAATGTAGATCAACTCCTATCCTATCCTAATAAATTTTATCATTAGAATCAAGACTCACTTATACTTCTTCATAATTATGTCAACTGCTGCTGCGACTCGTTTTAGGTAGATACCTCTACGTGAACATACTCATTCAATCCTATCCAGCAACAGCAACATCAAGCATTTTTATTCATTACTAGTGATTAGAAGTAGTATTAGTAGTACCACTCACTCTCCCATCTTGCAGTCCTGTCTCGTCCCTCTCTCAGATGGTGATGCCACTAGCAAAATTAGCGGTTATCTACTCGAACGTGGGCGGATGGGATATCGTTATGGTTCCGCCAATCGCCGACTTGCTTCTAAAGACAGTCGTTGTACTCTTTTCTACTACGTCGATAACACGAACTTTGATGACTTGTTTCGACGTCCTGGTGAAGCCGATAATGATTATCGCAGAGAAATAAGCCAAGGTCTTCTTCGTAGTACTTGAGGCAGCATGTTGAAGGAGGAGAAGCAACTTTGATTTAATACGATGTCAGGTATACTGCTTCACTCCGAAAGCAGACAAGAGCACCGAGACGCCGCCAAAGAATATGCTCAATTTATTGCGATTTCTCTACGTTTCATCACTCGCTTACGCAGTGTACATCATCTTCATCGATCCAGTTCGAAGTGGTATTCTTAGGTTTTTAATTCAAACTCCTTAATAGGCGGATTCTAATAGTAATCTAGTATTAGAAGTAGTGTCTTCGTCGCTTTGATTTTCGAATTTGTCATCGGGTCCTCTCCCTAGTTGTAAGACTACCGGGTAGCGACTTGAGTGACTACTACGTCACCAATGACTGGCTATGCGGTGGGGGCCACCATCTAAGCGAACCTTCGCGAATCTACTGAGGGACGAAGCGGCTGCGTGGTGGCCCTCACCAAATACGCAACACTTCGAGAAACACTTAGCGAAGCACCTAGCAAAGCACCTAGCGAAGCACTTAGAGAAGCCCTTAGCGAAGCACTAGGCGCAGCACTGGGCAGATGCTTCGCTGTGGTGATGACAGGCACTACCTAAGCGACGCTTTGCGAGGCACATAAGGGACGCGTCGCTTAAGTGGTGACAGGCACTACTTAAGCGAAGTTTGGCGAGGTACGTAAGGGACGCCTCGCTGAAGAGGTAGCAGGCACTACCTAAGCGATGCTTGGCGAAGGACATAGGGAACGCGTCGCTTAAGTGGTGACAGGCACTACTTAAGCGAAGTTTGGCGAGGCACTTCGCGGACGCGTGGCTTAGGTGTCTGAAGTAGGTAATTTTGAAGCGAGAGGATGAAGAATCAGGATTTCTTCATGAAACCCCAGATGTGTACGGCAGTTCTGGCGCGTCTATCTCGTACTGTCTTCAATCCGCATACGTAGTTATCATCGGAATGTCTTGCGGACTGATGGCTGTTGCACAATGCGACGAGCCTAGCGCTAAAGTGCTCCTCCAGTATGGTACTTTTATGTTTCAGCGAATAGATGTAAATGATCTCGTCGGAGTACCTAAAATGTTTTGCAATGAAAAAGATAATCTTGAAACTGATGGATGCTTTTCGATTTCGGAAATGTAACTGTAAACATCAATAATTACATTGAAGAGACTAGTAGCAGTATTCCAAGCGGGGCTAATAGATACCTTCATCTCCGCCTTCAGTACTTTTCATTGCTGCAGGTATGGTTCTTCCTTTGGTGTACCTGTTTGATCTCTTTCCGGCCACGGTGAGTGCAGTTGGCGGTGCCGCTGTTAAGGGTTCTCTACCTGATGCGTGCTTCTCATGGATCTCCATCATGCTCACGGTCTGCGTACTCTATCCTGCTCCACTGCGAACGGCAATTATCCGCGCTACTTATGTCTTCTACGCCTTTGGTGCGTACGTCCACATCCTCCACCCCCTGGCTGCAGTACTACACTTCCTTTTACCAAGAATTGTTTCACGTTCGTTGTTGTACTAAATAGTGTTAATGTTGTAAAAACAGAAAGACCGATTCTACTACTGTTTCTACTATATCTGCTTGTACTCCACTAGAATTTCTTTTGCAACGAGGATGTTACAAGATCATCAGTCGGAATAATGATAACCTTAACGCCGGTTAAGCTTAACCTGAACGTTAACCTTCTTAACTCCATCGACTACAGAGCCAAATCTTCTTGTACGCGACTCCCCTGGCCGTACCAGTGGCAAATCTTGTGGGTGCCCTGATGTTCCTCGTATCCCTGGTTTTGATGGCAGCAGCGCAGTCAGATGTGGGCCACTCACAATTGAAGCTCATCCAATACTCAATCTTCGGTGACTTGGTCTTGCTTGTATGGTGCATACTCCATTATTAATACGACTCAGTAGATAGAATGAGCAGTAATTAGGCTTGTTATCCATATTTGCGTTACAAAATTATAGTTCTTGTAAACTCTTTTGTTGTAGCAGTAGCAGTAGTGTACCCAATCATGGGGTATACATCAGTAGGACACACCTACAAACTTTTAGTTCGTGGAAAATCAAGTTTTCCATGAGCCATGCCCTTCATCTTCTCCACCAAAAATGATATCACAATGCCACTTCTTCTTCTTCTTCCCTTTTTTCTTCATACTGTGTTAGCGCAGCAGTAGGAGGATCGGACTTTGGCCTATTACTGGAGATTGCCGCCACCAAGTCACTGGTTGTGAAAGCGGTCGATATCTACTTCGAGCAGCATGATATGGTGAGCCCAACCTTCGGCGGCCTCTTCGCTTCGGACTTCGGAATCGTAGTGGAAAGCGCGCCAAAGGTTAAGGCTATTATTATACAACAAGTCGTTGTGCATGTGCAGATAACGTAAATCATTTGTACCTAGAGGAGGTTACATTTGTGGAGCATCGTTAACATTGGTTGCACCATGTGCAGGAGAGTACGCATTTGAAATGTAAAATTTGAACTTGAGTATCTACTAGAAATCCATGAAGATGTACAAGAAGGAGGACCAAACTCTTCTAGAAGATTCTCGTGAAAAATAGGACATCTATGTAGTACACTCTAACAAAATTGACGAAAAGAAAGCCTTCGCGAAGCTGGTGGCTGCCGACAAGAAGCGCGCATCGTCTGTGATGAAGAAAAAAAAATAAGCAAATATTGATGAGATGATTTGTGAAAACACGACCAAATATTTCTTCTATTCGGGTGTCTACTTTTCAAGATGTAGAATCTCTACTTTTGACACCTTTCTTTTCTTTACTCGTAAGATAACCGCAAACGCAAAAAACGAGCTATGACCACTATCGAAAACCAAGAGATCGACACCGTTAAAAACAAGACCACGAGAAACAAAAACCAGAGTATTGCGACAAACAAAAACCAGAGCTAAGATTTCCTTTGACAAGAAACTTCGTTAGACTTGTGTTTGTTCCCTTTTTAAGAATCTTCCGTTAAGTTTGATAGATTGCTCAAGCACCTGACAAGAACGAAAGTTAGCGACTCACTTCAGCTACACATTGCTTAGTAAATGCAATGGTAAACATCGGTTGGGCCGTTCGCGAGACGGTACCTGCACAGAGCACGACACGAAATTTCTATCATGTCATATCTCATTTTTGGAAAAAAAGGCTTGCAACTTTTGCAACGCTGTCATGCAAATGCAGGTTAACATGAGGATTATACATGGGGATTTTACACGAGGATTCGATCTAAGTACGCAAGTAGAACAATGTGCATAAGCTGTTACAACTCATCTTCATATGCTTGGAGAAAACAGAATTCAAAAAATGAACTCGCATGTGCATGGGAATGTACTAGAAAATGAATGATATGGTCCTCGATGTTGAGTGAGAGTATTCGCCCGCCCCTTTATCTTCAGATCAAGACTCGCACTTTCTATCTGCAAATGAGTACGACAGAAGTGCATAATTCCCGCCGCCGTCCCCGTCATAATTCCCACTGCCCATGTCGCTCGTCATCTAGATTTACTTGCACGCCAGCTATCGCCGATGAGAAAGAGAGTCGAGTTGAGGTAAAAGACTGGCACTGTGTATGCCACAAAAGGGTTTACAACTGGATCGAGCGAGTCGTTTCGTCGTATCGAGCGAGTTTGCAGAAGATTGCTTTCAGCATCATCGTCTACTGAAATTATACCATGAAAATTTTAGTTTATTCATCAGAAGTCAGGGGTAGATGTCGAAATTCTGAAAAGTGGTGCTTCCATGAATTGCTCGCCATATGATACTTGTTACTATTAACAAATGTGACTCTCCATATTCATCCGCACCAATAATATTTCAGGGTTCTAGGCCGGGCGCCAGCTGGTTCTTGCCCGATGTTCTTTCGATGAGGAAGGACATTTATTTTCAGTAAATCCATCTAAGTATAGTATAATCTCAAAAACATAAGTTGTCTCTGTCTGTGACAGAGGGGACAAAGACAAGATGCAGATCTCGCTCAAGGGCATCGCCCGGATACAATGCTACACCGGTCTGGCATGGGTAGCATCATGCTTGCTTCTGCCAGACATGATGCACGGCCTCTGCGGAAGCATGGGTTCCTACACTTCATTTTTGCTGCTTTTACTTAGTAGACTTCGTGAAATGTTAAGGCTCAGTAGTTGTGTCGCTTACCTTGATCACCCTTTATTCATTATTCGTCACATGAACAAGCGCAAAGTAGATTTGTAGGGCCGTGGAGGATTTGTCTTTTTGAAACGCTTGAATAGATTGAAGAACAAATATCGAGTTTCTTGCAACACATCGATCTACTCCATCCCGTTATACCACCCTTATCCTATATCCTATCCTGCTCTCATCTTCAGCTGGCCTTGTCCCGGGAGCAGCAACGACAACAGTGTTGCTAAAAGTGCAATCGGCAATCATTTTTAGCTATGCTTCCCTTTTCGCAGCAGTAGCCCAATTCAAGGATGAAAGTTCACAAAAGAAAGCGCTCCAATACAGTATGGGGGGCGGCATCTGTGCGGTACAAATTTGTCTATGCTATAGACTGTATAAGATAACAGGGCAGTACTTGATGATGATAACAATACTATGTTTATCACAAAGTGGATCTAGTACCAAGAACTCCAATGCAACGGAAATGAATCTACCGATAAATAATAGAAATGATCTACAAAAAACAAAATCGTCTAGATTGTTGTCTACCTGTGGAAGGGAATGGGCTTTTTGCCCGATGCGGATTTATACATGGGAATTGCGATGAACCTGGTTTTGAGCATTATCCTCCCAAGTGTCGCGGTCTATTCATGGCACAAAAGCGTGCCAAAACCGGACCCCTCTGAAGAAACGCCACTCAAAAAAGCCATTCGTGTGGTCTACTGGGAGGTACTTCTGTCGTCCTAGTTGTACTATTTAAGTAGTTGACTTTGTGTACGTAGTATTTTTCGGTACCACGAACAATTCGGAGGTATGTAGTACTTAGAATTCTTGTAGCTCGAACTACTCACTTTCTTCATCCTACCTACCTTTCCCCATCCACCTCCCCCATTTGGCCACTCGCTTAAAAGTAAAACACAAACAGCTTTTTATCTGGGGATTGACATACGTTGGCTGCCCGTGGATCACGGGAGACGCACTTCTTCCTGGCTTTCCGAGCGGCGCACCGATTGAATTTTTCGTTTGCATGATGGGTTCAATTCTTGTCGGAATGGCCATGTTGCTTATGGGAGTGGCGCAGTGCGATAACCAAGCACAGGAGAAAGTTGTCTCCTACGGTACTAGTAGTTTTTGTTAGAAAGATTCTTTCTTGGCGCAGATCCAAGGGTGTACGAGGAACAATTGGAATTTATATTCATACCCTCACTCTAAGTACTAGGAAAGTCAAAGTCAATCTATCTAATCCAGATAGACATCACTCGTACGAGCATTGTGACAATGTCTAGTTTCGTCTATCTAGCTCACAATTACACACTCTACACCATGAAACACAGTGATGATTCCGTTTTTTCTGGGTTGGTTTTACCTGATGTCGCTGTTGGCGCCATACATTTTGAATTCGCCAAACGGAGCAAAGAAAGTTTACGCGGCACTCGCTTTCTTCGCCTTGAACATCTTCTATCTGGTCTACGAACGATACCCAGAAGCCAAGCGAAAAACCCTTCTGCGTGTGTCCTACCTCTTCTACGGCTATTGGGCATACGAGTTCATCTTCTTCCCGGAGCTAGCCGTAATTGCACTCTACATTCTCTGTGTAATGCTAACGAGATGAAGTACTTAAATGTGATGAAATTCATATGTGATTAAAACTCTACATATCTGGTGGAAAACATGCTTTAGGTGAATACTACTGGAAAGTGATTTTCAGTAGAACAAAGCGGTATTGGTAACAATCAACACGAACACTGATGATGTTCAATCTGATTAATTCCAGGCCGCATTGTTGCAGATTCGTGTGACTGGCGCTGAGCATCTTATCGGCTGGTTGATGAGCGTTATTGCCTTGACCTTTGCAGCCTTCTCACAGAATGACGGAGACAGTCAGGGTCGCCTCATGCACTACTCGATGTACGCCTATGGGCTAGTCCTGTACATGGTTGGATATCTCGAGCTCGACTTCGGACTCTTGGCGCACGCGAGCTTCTTCTTCTACTGCGCTAACGGATTGATGCTATACTCGGACGTCTATGATTAAGGCTCAATACTACTACTTGTACTGGTACATTGTCTCCCTCTCAGATGCTTAGTAAGGCAGCCACAACCTCCCAAGTTGTACGTAGCACGTGTGCAGCATCCGTTGATATGTGTGCACATTGCGAATGCAGATTCGAAAAATCCTCTCAGTAGATTTTTAGTGTGGACGATTGACTTCTGAAGAGAGTGTCGTACTAGACGAGCAGGATGAAATATGCTTGCTAAAAGTCTACCATGATTTTGATTCAGTATGTTGCTTGTCCTCGATGCAGTTCTCTCTAAGGTGACTCGTCGAGTTTGAGCAGCATGTTCTCGAAGTTCTGGAAATCAGGCGCAAGCAAGGCGGCGGCCGCGAAGTCAACAAGGTCTCGCTCCAAGACTCCGGGGAAGAAGATGAAGTAAGAGGATTTCGAGGAGCCAGATCCTATATTTTTAGGCTTGGGAATCATTTAGAATAACCGCATTTAGAATAACGACGTATTAGCACCCCTTTACCTCGTGAATAGGTACATCAGTCAAGTACATTCATGGGAGGAGTTGGAAGTAAAGATGATACAGTAAGGAGTTTCCTACATCTCCTGTCATGTTTCAAATCACGCGAGCCTCGAAGAAGATCAATTAGGTTCGAAAGCAGTATCTATGAGTAATTCGTTAGTGCTTTCTTGTAAAGAGAACAAAAGAAGTAGTATCAAGATGAAATTTATAGCAGTGATGAAGGCTGATAATAAACAACTACTGTGACGACCCATCAATATGTTTATCACTAGGAAGTAGCCCAACATCGCAACACAATCCAACGCAACAAGTTTATGACAACTAAGCTTTTTGAGTACGTCTTTCTACGATAAACTACACCTCAATAATAACTCCTCAATAATAACTTGGCTAGAAAATCTCGCGACTGAAACGACGACTTAGGATTGAAAGAAAACGACAGAAATTATGACGAAGCAGCGCTTGCCATTTTCCTCATTCCTCTGCAAGCGCTATTTTTGCACAAAGAAAGAAGCTTAGAAATTTCAAATTCGGTATAGAAACGCCAAAGTGCGAAAGTAAAGAACGACATTCCGCTTGCGAAAGCGAATAGTCAGCCATAATATTGCGACGGGTTGATGGAGTTTCGCAGTGTCTATTTTGTTTCGCGGTAGAACAGGTGATGTCGAGATCTCCGATAGAGAGCAATGGAAGCTAAAGATGTCCCAGAAAATACCACGGCCTAAAAATATGAAGACAACTACTTTTTAGCTTAACGTACTCGGTGTTGAGAAATCGTGCCTTGTTGTGCTAGCGGCTCGTTTTCTCGCGGGGACACTTCCTCGCATACAAAAAATTGTCTAAGAAGTAAGTACTGGTTCTGATTCGTCTTCTACTACGTGGTTACGAAACTGGCGTAGGCGTATAGAGAATTTGTGGTAAAAGTAAAGAATGGCGGATAATGACTACGCGGAGTACCTCGCGCTGTTGCAGCGCGAGGGCAAGTCAATGGAAGCCTTGCGTAGGGCATTTCGGAAATTGGCATTGAAGGCGCACCCTGATAAACCAGAGGGATCACCGCAGAAGTTTCGGGCGCTCGTGCGTGCCGCAGAGAAGGTTGAGCGCGTGTTGAATGGCGACGAGGATGAAGACGACCTTGTAAACGGAGAACCTGCTGAAAATGATGGTACACCTGTAGAAACTCAACATTCAGGAGGGAGATTTTCAAGCGGACCTGGGGTACAGAGATCGTCTCAGAAAACTTCAGGTCGTGGTGGACGAGGAAGTTCCTCTTCTTCTACGTCTTCATTTTCCATGGGGCAAGAGGAGGACTTGGGCTACACAGGCGGAGGGAAGAAGATCCGTAGGCGAGTGAACTGGACGCAACTCGGGAGCGACGTCTGGGTGCGCAGCAGTGGCGGTGCTCGGTCTACGCTTTCCGGACGTCCCACTTTCGAGGCGAACGACGCGGACAACAGCGAAGAGAGCGTCGCGGATGAAGGGGACGCGATACGACTCGCGGATCTACAATTCGTGGAGGAAAAGAAGAAATCGAATTCAGAACTATGGAAAGTAGGAGGTGCTGCTTCTACGTCAAGAACATCCGGAAACTCGTCTTTAGGGAACAAGATGCTCTCTACAAGTCTTGTTGCAGAGCAAATGAAAAGTAAGGTAGCTGGACAGAGAACAAATGCAATTCAAAAGAATTGTCAGTGTAGACTGATGTGAGAGCTGGAGATGGAGCGTTGCTGAGAGGCAACGATGGAAAACAGTGTTCACCACGAACTACTACGAGTCATCTGAACACTAGGCTTGCTTTTGTCAGTTGCTGGCCAAGGGCGCTACCAGTTTGTAGAAGACATTGCTCTGATGTTAGCAGAGTCTGGAAACAGGAACACTCTAGTAGACATGATCGAACTCAGACCACCTATTTCGTTACGAACTCAGACCACCTGTCTTGCTATCTACTTAGCATCACAGGCTCATTTTCAATTTCCCTGTCAGAAACGAGTTCCCTAAAGATCCCCGTTTTGCTCGTCCGTAGCTATACTTCTGTAAGTAGCAAAAACTATGCTGTGGTAATCCCATGCTATTTCATTTCTTGACTGTTTACATCGTCCCGTTGTATTCTTGTTTACGTGACTTGTACTGAGTTTGTTTGTTTGTTTGTTTGTTTTGATGCGCTCCGGGCGACGCGTACGATCCCGCCGGATTTCTTTGCTCATATAAGGGCTCAGGTTCTTCAACAAGTAAGTACTCAAAAATCGTAATCATTGAACTCGCCGCACATTATCAAAGATGTCCGCAGTTCGTCCTAAGTTGCTTAGTCTGCGACTCAGTGGGAGTTCAGCTTTTGCTGCGGGGGCCATGTGGAATTTCTCCGT
Organism: Amoebophrya sp. A25; assembly: GCA_905178165.1. Classification (NCBI taxonomy): domain Eukaryota; class Dinophyceae; order Syndiniales; family Amoebophryaceae; genus Amoebophrya; species Amoebophrya sp. A25. The sequence continues at coordinate 757,663 of CAJINU010000013.1, forward strand.
TTCAGTGAAAAGCAACGCGTCATTGGGTCATCCTCCTAGGATGACAAGAACATTGCTGTATCCTGGTACTCCAAGTACGCCGAGCAGTTCTTCCAGTTCCTCAACGAGTCGTCGATATTTGAGTTCGTCCTCAACGCGAGCGCCTATTCGTAAGGGCAAGGTCCCGGCTGCCCTCTCCATACCGAATCATGTTGTGCAACCATTTTACGCGAGCAATCGCAACGGGCATTACGCACCACGGGAACTGGACGTGAGAGCAGATTTTGGGCAAGTGAAGGACGCCGATGAGATAGCGCGCATGCGCGTTGCGGCCGAAATTGCGGCTTCTAGCCTGGTCGAAATCGACAAGCTGATCCGGAGTGCGAAAGGGCGGTCTACACCCCTGACGACGTCCGAAATAGACCACGTTGCGCAGCAGTACGTGATGACTCGGGGTGCATATCCAGTAGGCGTCAAATTCCATGGATTTCCAAGAGCCATCTGTACATCCGTGAACGAAGTGGTGGTGCACGGAGTGCCCGATGATGAACCGCTGCAGCCGGGGGATATAGTAGACTGCTAGTAGCTTACTGCTGAGACTGACCAACGAATTTATAGGTACTGGCAACGTTCTCATTCAGGAATATTGTGACACAGACATCATTAAGAAATGACAAGAATAGTCTAAAGTTTCTGTTTTGCATGTAAAATCAGATAAACTGCGACGTCTCCACATACATTGATGGCGCTTACGGCGATACGTCGAAAATGTTTTGCGTCGGCGGACGAGAAAGCCTACGGCCAGGCACATTGGAGTTGTGCGACCACACGCGGCGGGCCGTTGAGGCAGCAATCGCGCTCTGCAAGCCAGGAACCACGGTGGCCGATCTTGGACGTTGCATCTATGAGTATGCGAAGTTGGCGGGCTGCGGCATCGTTCCTGAATTCACAGGTCACTTCATCGGACGCGAGCTTCACATGCAACCTTTCGTACAGGCAATACCGAATGACGAAAATCTACTGCTGCAACCGGGCATGACGTTCACCATCGAGCCAATCTTCACCAACACCATAATTGTACCAAGTGATGACGAAAATAGCAGCGCAAAGGAGGCACGAAAAGGTTCGATGTTGACGGAGATAGAGGGACCGTGGAACGACGGATGGACGTACGTGACCAAGGATGGCAGTTGGAGTGCGCAGTATGAACATACCGTGCTGATAACTGAGGGCGGATGCGAAGTTCTTACCCGCTCGGAGATAGATGAAAAAGAGACATTTGCATAGTGTTGAAGAATATTTGTCAATTCAAATTCCTCTGCACAGCTTCTCTGGTGCTTTAGTTCTTTTTACGCTCGGCAAAATCTAGCGAACATACAAGGGTTTTCATCAGAATAGGCTAGTAAGTTGTTCTGAATGCAAGAAGTATCATGAATATATGCTTGCGGGTTTTGAGTCGTTCCCCGACTACTAGTTTCATTATCATGCTGTGAGCTCAACAACAGTGATGAACTTCTCACGAATCAAATGCGTGAGCGGGAGGATTGGGTGTCCTCGCCTTTGCTGCAAAAATACCGCAAATGTCATAACTACAGTGTTAGCAGGAAAACAGATGCTGCAGGATGCCATCATGATGTCTTCTGGAATTGCAATGTTCATTAGCGTGGTGGGGTGTTCCCCTGAGAAGTGTGGATGTGCAATGTTCATCCATCATTGTGAACGTTATATTTATTTGTTGTGACATGAACGAATCTGAAAACTGCTGCTTCCTGGTCCTTGAACGAATCTGAAGACTCCTGCTTCCTGCTCCTTGAAGACCAATGACAGCACTCACTCCATCTGCGTCGAATGATCACGCCTATGCGTGGCATCGAAAGAAAGCAGTCTCTGAATCTGAATCATCACGCTGGCACCACTATCCTGTCAAGACTATTCTTCACATTCTTCTAGTGCCCTTGGGGCGGTGAAAATCTCAGAATGAAACCGTCCAGAGATCATGCGGACCCAATGAATTCCATTGTGTAACGAGGCATTTGCTGTTAGTTTCATGCAGATATTCTGGTATTAGGAAGAAGAAGACATAACGTCATAGCTGGCTTCAACTACGTATTCTGATATATTATATGAAGATCGGGCTTGATTTTTGGTAGTTCTGCGTTAAGCCTCGTACAAGGTTTCGTTTTACTTCATCCTTGACATGTTTTTTTGGAACCGCGAGGAAGGCTGAACCGGTAGTTTCGAATTTGATTTCGTCCATGAACAAGATTTTTTGAACTTCCATCTTTGTTCCTTTTAATAGTCTACACGTTTAGCCTCATTCTTGATTCCTCCAATCTCTCTGTTCGTTTCCTTCTTCTACTCCTCTGGTAATAGGTCTGCCCCTTTGTCCTTATCCCTCAGGAATTGTGAGTTGAGAGAACTATAAAAAATTGAATTTGCTTGTGATTTCTCCTACGAATGGTGGCTATTGGGGGTGACACATCGCCAGCGAACAAAGCAATGAAAAAATCGGCCATGAAAAGCATGAAGAGCGCTCGGGGAGTTATGAAACAAGTTAGTAGTGATATTTTGCATATCGCCAATATGTTTATGTATTGCATGAAGAGCTGAATCACAGCAGATCAACAATTTTTCATCATATGCATTTGCTTCTAGGTGCATGTTGGTGTTGACCTGCGTAATTTACTAGAACTTTTACTTTGCTCCATTGTAGTCCTTTAGACGACCTTTTCCTCTTTTTCATTTTTGCGTTTGACCCCTGCTCCGCCACTGCCGCAGACACGTTGGCTTTCTACGGCAGCAATGCTAGCAGCGGTCTTTCCGAGGGACAGGTGGAAGCCTTGCGTGCCGAGTACGGAACGAACGAGCTCGCGGAGGAAGAAGGCAAGAGCCTCTTCGAGTTGATCAAGGAACAGTTCGAGGACCAACTGGTGAAAATTCTGCTCGCCGCCGCTGGCGTTTCTTTTCTGTTGGCATACTTTGACGACGCCAGTGCGGAGGAAGGATGGGCCGCGTACGTCGAACCCTTGGTCATTCTCTTGATCCTGATCGCCAATGCCATCGTCGGCGTCGCTCAGGAGAAGAAGGCGGACAACGCGCTCGAAGCCTTGAAAAAATTGCAGCCAGATACGGCACATGTCTTGCGCAATGGAGCCTGGACGAAATTGGAAGCCTCCGAGTTGGTCCCGGGCGATGTAGTCGAGCTGCGAACGGGGGACCGCGTGCCCGCTGACATGCGCATTGTGGCCTTGAAGACCACCACTTTGCGCATAGAGCAGTCCAGTCTAACCGGAGAGTCGCAGTCGGTGGTGAAGGACGCAGACCCGGTCGTGGCTGACGATATCCAAGGCAAGCATTGCATCGTCTTCTCCTCCACCGCAGTCAGCATTATGGAAGGAACAAACTGATTTGTTGTTTTGATTACATACGTAATCGTAATGGTTGATCACGCAGTCAATAGTTGATCACATACACGATGGGACCTGTTAAATCAATCTAGGTCCACTCTCAATGCAGTCTTTACGTTGGAAAAGACACGTAGAAATGTTAGTTATATATAGTAGAACTAGATCATACTCCTGCATGTTGTTCTTCACAGAAGAAGTTTATATTCAGATGTGACTATTTTCTAAGATTTTGGGCAGTTGTATTTGCGTCGTTGTCGCTACTGGAATGAGCACTGAGATCGGTAAGGTGCAGAGCGCGGTGAAGGAGGCAGCGGAAGACGACGAGAAGACGCCGTTACAGCAGAAATTGGATGATTTCGGCGACTTGCTCGCAAAAGTGATCGCAGTGATCTGTCTCATCGTGTGGGCCATCAACTGGAGCCACTTCTTCGACCCGGTCCACGGGTCCGTGCTCCGCGGTTGCATCTACTACTTCAAGATCGCTGTTGCTCTCGCAGTGGCAGCCATTCCGGAAGGCTTGCCGGCAGTGATCACTACGTGCTTGGCCATGGGGACGCAGAAAATGGCGAGACGTATTTTCAGACTGAAGAATTATTTGCTCTTTGTATATGCATGCTTGAACAAATCGATTGCCTTAACCTCATCCACTAGAGGAATCTCCTGAAGATGACTGTTACAAAAGAAATAGAAGATCTCGTTGAAGAACACGACATGTACTAGGTTTGTTTCGGATCATGTTGAAGCCTGATGATGACCTCTCAACTGATAATGATAAGATACTTCGTCACCAAACCTCCGATCTTCTCGACTAGGTAATTGCATTGTCCGCAAGCTTCCTTCCGTCGAGACCCTTGGATGCACCACCGTTATCTGCAGTGATAAGACCGGCACGCTGACGACTAACGAGATGGTTGCGGTGCGTTTGGCCTTGCCAGTATCGAACAGCGACGTCGACCAATATGAGGTCGATGGCCACAGCTATGCGCCAATCGGCGACATCGACGGAGGAAGATTCACCGTTACTCCCGCAGCAGAGGCTTTCGCACGATGCGGTGCTCTCTGCAACGAGAGTCGGATCGATGTCAACGAAGAAGGCCGATTTATCCGAACAGGAGAGCCGACAGAAGCAGCGATCAGGGTACATTGTGACTGTACGAATTAAAGGAGACGATGACTTGTCCTGCTAGAAACAGAGAAAGCAGCTGCTGGTAATATGGCATTTTTTAAACGCGGCAAAGAGAACATTAACATTATTTATCACAACTAGGTCCTCGTGGAGAAGATGGGATGCCGCGATGCACGACTACAGAAGGCATTGTGTCAAAAGAAAAACAGGAGCCCACAGGAAGCACAGGGATTCTCCGACTTCTATGCGTCCAAAGTTCAGAAGGTTGCGACTCTGGAATTCACTCGCGATCGAAAGTCTATGAGCGTCATGTGCAGACCAGTGGTACTTACAACTTTTGTAAAGATCATCATCTTTTGTTGCTGGGCTTGCCATTGGAGTTCAACAAGATGTTGAGAGCGACGTGTACAATAAAATTAGGGAAGTTTTAGGACGAGTACGTGATTAAAGAATGTAATTTTATGAGTGGTGCATCTTCCTCGTAAGATCTTCTCAATAATCTGGATCAGAATAAGTAAGTAGCTTCTTTCAAAAAAAACACAGGGCGCATCTTCCAATGCGTTGTTCGCCAAGGGAGCCCCCGAGGGCATCTTAGAGCGATGCAATACGGTGATGCTTCCAGACGGAAGTGTAGCGAATTTGACGCAGACGATGCGTAAGAAAATTCAAAAAGCAGTAGAGCGACTGGCCGGTGACGCGCTCCGCACACTCGCAATGGCCGAAAAAACTAGTCTGCCAGCACCCTACGCAAACTACGACGGATCTACGAGCCACCCCGCCCACAAGAAAATAAACCCAGACAACTTTGTCTCAATAGAAACGGACATGTGCTTCCTTGGTAAAGATAATCGCGATGAACAATATTTGCACATCTTTCCACCGACTGAATTTTACAGAAGAAACAGACGCTGAGTTCGAAATCAAACTTCTCGTCTACTCTAGGCGAAGTTTAATGTCCTTAAATGCTTGAATGCTACACTGATTAGGTCTTGTCGGCATCCACGACCCTCCTCGACCGGAGTGCAGAGGCGCCATCGAGGAATGCCGGACGGCTGGCATTTCCGTCATTATGATTACTGGAGACAACCAATTGACGGCTGAGGCGATCGCGACGAACTTGGGCATTTTGCAACCGGAGGACGACTTGTCGCAGAAATCTTTCACCGGCGCCGATTTCGGTTCCATGTCGGAGACGCAGCGCGTGAAGGTTTTGGCGAACATGATTTCGGGCCGACGCGGGGGCGGTGTCTTCAGTCGCACGGAGCCGCGCGATAAGCAAGCGATTGTCAAGATCCTGTCTCAGTTGGGAGAAATTACAGCGATGACGGGAGATGGCGTCAACGACGCACCGGCACTGAAGCAGGCATCGATCGGGGTAGCGATGGGCATCGCAGGAACAGAGGTCGCAAAAGAAGCCAGCGACATGGTCTTGGCGGATGATAATTTCTCAACCATTGTGCACGCAGTAGAGGAGGGACGCAGCATCTACAACAACATGAAAGCGTTTATTCGGTACTTCCTATGATTATCCAGATGAAATCATTGCCGATAAAAAGATTCAATCGAATGTTGTAATTATTGGCGAGTGAGTCGACTTTGTCAAAGCTATTTAATAACTACGAAATACGCGACCGTGTCTTGGATCACTTAGAGTTCAAAGTACTTTAGAAATACAACCTCAACATTTCTTTAACCAAAGGTACTTGATTTCATCGAACATCGGAGAGGTTGCATCAATTTTCTTCACTGCGGCACTCGGAATTCCGGAGGGGCTTATTCCTGTGCAGCTCTTGTGGGTCAATCTTGTCACCGACGGTCCGCCAGCGACGGCTCTCGGATTTAACCCACCCGACGTCGATGCTATGCGAAAGCCTCCACGACGAAGGGATGACATGCTCATCTCAGGCTGGGTCTTCTTCAGGTATAATTACGTTCTCTTTGTACTACAGCAGTCGAAGAAGTTTTTTTCGTAGCTCTTGAGAGTCAATCCATTCTATCCATTATATCTAGGTACATGGTTATCCCCTTCATGCATTACATCCAGGTACATGGTGATTGGCATCTACGTGGGCTTCGCAACGGTGGGAATCTTCGTCTATTACTACACCTTGGATACTCTCGCGCCTGACCAACATACCTTGGTTACGTTTGAGCAGCTGACAAATTGGGGAAAGTGCGCCAGTGGAGAGGGCATTTGGAAAGGATTCACCGCTAAGAGCGTTGATGGCGTGGATCTTTACTCAAGTATTGCGTTTATGTTTTGGGATTGAAATGAGCTAACCATTCTTGGATTATGAGAACTAGTTTTCTGTTGTGAATTGAGATCAAATTTGCATGAGGCTGAATGCTGATAGAAATCGTGTGAAAACATTATGCCTTCATTGTCACTACCCGCTTTCCAACTGCACAGATCCTTGCGACTACTTCCAGAAGGGAAAGCTGAAAGCGTCTACGCTGAGTCTGAGCGTCCTTGTTGTTATTGAGATGTTGAACGCATTGAACGCTTTGTCGGAGGACGGCTCCTTGCTCCAGATGCCTCCATGGAAGAACCCGGTTTTGATCCTCGCTGTAATTGGCGCCACTGGTATTCACATGATTATCCTATACATCCGACAACTGAACCCGATCTTCTCTGTGGTGCCTTTGGATAAGCACGACTGGATGCTGGTGTTGGCCTTCTCGTTTCCCGTTATCCTGATCGACGAGGTGCTCAAGCTCTTCGGACGCCTGACTGCTGAAACCACGCGCAGCAAAGTTGTGGATACCAAAAAACTACAGTAAAGGAAGTAGCCTCCACCAGAATGAAGATACTTCTCTACGGACGGAGATGGAGATCGAAAGAAGACTACGCACATCTACATCAGTACTAGACAACTGATAGTATAAGAGAAGATGAACTAGTACAAGAACCAGAACAAGGAACACTTTCTTCTAAGTAGTTGGAATGATGAGTGGCGGAGGTGGCCGTCAAGATGACGAGCTTAGTAATAGAAGTACTCTCGCAGCGATGGATCGGACAAGATACGATGAATCCCTAGCAGTGAAGGATTTGCGGTCAAGCTGTGACGCCAACATCTGCGATTTTTGCTGTCTAAGGGGAACGGTTTCTTTTCATCGTATGCGATGTCGCGAAATTGGTTGTAGAAATGCTTCGACTATAACATGACAGAAAAATGCAAATGAGTCCTTTTGTTCCATGTCGTAATCAGTATACCATAAGTCCTTAGAATCTAAGATGTCATATCAGGATCTTGAAGCGCGCAGCTGGGGGCGTGTTCTTACAGGAGGTGCCGCTTCATTCATAAGATGTACGTGCTTGAGCTACAATCGTCGTAAGTTCCGTCGAAAGAAAACCCGCTCCCAATAGTACTACGAACCTCCTTATGCATTGACCTTCGTCTCAGACTTTGCACGATTCTTTTTGGTAATTTGATGGGGTCACCGCTTAAACTAGAATTACACAGGAGCCTATCGATTTACATCGCACTTCAATCCACGACAGGCACGATGAAAATGAATACTGTTACATAGTTCTTAAGTATTGGGGGTAGGTTACTTCCCGCAGGTTAATGTGGCCGCTATGATATGAGCCAAAGCATCTTGATGTTGAAGGAAAGCATGCAGAAACTGATCGACTTCTAGCCTTCCCACAAGCTCGCGGGATCTTGCCGATCCTGGGCAAAAAAACCCAAAGAAAAGACTCAATCGTGTGCCTCGTGTAAAAACTCACACCTCCTTTCATTCTCTTTTTATTGTTATATAACCGAGAAGACTTTGAATTGAGATCTGATGTAAAAAACAACCGCTACTATTACGTACGTTAGAAGACAATTCCGCTTTCCCGTAGTGGGACAGCGAGGTGTGAAGCGCTTATCCTTGTGGTAAGTGTTCTATCGCTCTGAAGGTCGGAGGAATGTTTTCGACTTCTTGACACTGACGAGAGATAGGCCCGCCAGCAGGATAAACACTGGACAGACCATTGTACACATTGACACAGTCGAATCAATAGAGCATGCCCATTCCACTCTTTTTGAGTTTCGTGGTGCGAACTGGATAAAGGTCAGGAGATTCTTTAAATCTCCCCGAGGTTACAAAAAAATGAAACTTTTGTGAAGTCTCCAAATCCAAATCCAAACAAGAGATGGAGTATTTGAGGCGATTTTTAGCACACTCGTATCATGTTGTGCAAGTGATTTATAAAGTCTCAAGTACAACAACAACAACTAGCACTACTTTTCCATTTCTTGATCTTCATCTTGACCACTAGGACTGTAATCTCCATCGTAAAATAAAGGATGAGGCTTCAACTTGCCATTTCGCTAGCCAGCGCTGTAGAGGGGTCTGTGCCAACGCCTGGGACGACTGGCGCTGCAAGCAGCGTTAGTGGTCCAGGGGGCCTGGGACTGCTTTCCCCTGCGCGGACGAGGACTACTTCAACAGAGGCAAGCACGGCATCCACCACGAAAAGCGATGAAGCTGCAGACCATGAGTTTCGTAGCAGGCAGACTGAGACGTCTTCAGGTCTTCAGTCTGACCATGCACCTGCTTCGAGTGCTGCAAGTGGATGTGCGACATCAGATGATAATCATCAAGGATTAGGAGAGTCATCTGAGTCGTCGACAAGTGGGCCAGCCAACTCGTCCGCCGGACCGTCTGATAATTCGACGTGGAGGTCGACGTTTTGGGAGGTCGTTGAGGGAATGACGTCTGATTTCCGGGCCCTAGCGTGCTGTGGGACGTGCGTGACTGGCCGCACGAAGCGTGACTCGGCGGACGCGGCCGCGCAGCGCGCTTATGCTAAGCAGTTGATTGCCCAACGAGCGGCAAAGCGGGCCTTGCTTGAACCACGTGAGGCTGCGGACGCCGCTGGCACGGCAGGCGAAGACAGCGGTTGTCTCGGCAGTTCCTTCGTAGCAGGACGCTCTTGTGGATCCGCGACTGTATCGCGTGAAGAAGTCGGACTTTGCTCACTTACGACTCCAGTTTCTTGCGGTGGTATTGCTAACACCCTAGCGTGTGTATCGACAAGGCCAAGCACAAGTGGATCCACCGCACAGCTTCGTCCGTTTCAAGGGGTTGGACGGATGCTCAAGGACCATGTATCCTCGCCCGATGCTGCGAGTGATGCTGAGGCTGCAACGGGTGAGCTACCTGCTCAAACGATGGATCAGCGTGCAAGCTCTTCAGCAGGGTCATCATTCTCAGACCGTGGAAGTCATTCTGCATCTGCTTCGTCCAGTGATACACAATGAGATGAGCACATGAGCAGAGATGACAGACGGGATTTCCGCGTGGAGGACGAAGCTGACCAACTTGCTCAAGAAGAAAGTGAAGGAACTGCTCCGGAGTTCTCTCCTGATGGCGCAGGTCTAGAAACAGCCTTGTTTCCCTCCGTAAGAATGACGCCTGAAGAGGAGGACGAAATCGACGAGAACGAAAGAGTTCAACCAAGTATGGAACGATCGGCGATGGACCGAGAAGCGCCTGCTTTGCAGCCGGGTGATTCGACGAAGAGTTCCACTGCTTCTGCTGCAATAAGCTCCGAAGAGAATACAAATGCTCGTCTGCAGCGAACGACGGCCGCTGAGCTCAATGCCTTAGCGCAGACGGGTCGTCTCGTGAGTGCGAAAGTCATAACGTCAGAGGTACCGGTGTCCAGAATCACGAATATGTTGTTGACCGAAGCAGACAGGTCCAAGCTATATCACTGGGCTCTGTTGCTTCACTTTCGTGTCAGCAAAAGTCAGCAACAGCAGCAGGCTACTTGTAAAAAAATGCGACGACAACAACAAGATTCTAAAGTAGGAGAACGTCGTTCGTCCAAGACTGCTGGATCCTCGACCACGTCACAACACTTTTCAGGAGGTAATATAGCTAAGAGACGCACGAGTCTCTTCCCCAGTCCTACATGGAGCATTGCATCAGGATCACCCGAGCTCTCTGGCTCTGCAGCTGCGACAGAGGAGAGGAGCAGTGACTCTCCGCCGGCTGCCATTGAAAAAAAGGAGAATATTCCGAGTGGCAAGTCGTGGTCGGTCGACGAAATAGTTGAAGAATTCGAGAAGTTTGCAGTAGATCCAGCCACCTCGGAGTTGGTGGCCTTAAGGCTATTTTGTTCGGGGGAACTTGGAAGGAGTCGCTATCGAGGATTCGTAAAGCGACCACCCTTCTATGATGCCCCCGGAGTAAGCTCTAATGTCCCTCAAACAGGAAGAACATCAGCTTCAGCAGCGTGCGCGCTCAGGCTCGATGTGCAGCACTGCCGTACCCGAGAGTCGCCGAGGATCTCTTACGCGAACCGACAGTCGTCGAGGCTCGTTCACGACAGGTCCAGGTAGCAGTGGACCTCTACTGCCGTCCTCGTCTTTCGTCTCTCCAGCACCAACTCCTCGCACACAGCGAGGACCTACAACAGGTTTTTTGAGCAGTCGTCCACCACTACTAGAATTCGAATTCTCGGAATACGAAAAAATCGATGAGCAGAATTATTGCGGAGCGTCGTCGGTGACTAGCAGTAGACCTCGTTCCTCCGAGCGCTCGCGGTCGCCATCACCTGGTGTGGGGCTAGAGCACTGTTCCTCGAAAGGAAGCAAACGGGGGATGGAGGCATCGCCACGCGAGCTTTCTTCACCTTTTGGCAAGCCCTACGCGGGACCGGCAGGCACGTCGGTGCAGTCGTTAAGGCTTCCCCTAAGTAGTCCATCTTCAGAGGCATCCTTGCGAGGCTTTTCAAGGGGAGAAGCAAGGCGCCTAGGATGCATCTCAGGATGGACTAGGGTGAGCGCTAAAGTCACCGGAGGGCACGGACAGCGAAGTGAGTTCGGCGTGGATGATGGTACAAGGCGAGAACGATGCTGAGGGAGCTGGAACCACGACAGGGCTCGAGTGCCCTCTGAGTCATGGGGGCTCGATCCGTACCAAAGCAGCGTCAAGCTCAGTCTTCATGAATTGCGACGAACCAGGCCGAACAAATGGAGGACCGTCTACTACTTCTTTGGAAAAAGACCCATCTACACCATCTTGTCGTTCAGAACAAACTACGTCTTTGACTATGATCGACGTGCTTGTGCGCATAGAACGACTGGCCTCGGGGAAAGTTGTGATCTTGAAACTCAAACCAGAAAACGATGACAAAACATCTTCTTCTCAGCAACAATATGATCATGATGACGATGTCCTTCAAGAAGAGTCGCAGTCGAGCACCGTCAAAGCAGAACTACGACCACCTCTGGAGGAGCACGTCCTTGTGGATGCTGATGAGGAAACTCCAATCGGGTGGGAAGCTCCAGCTCCGGAAGGGATCGCGCTAGATACGCACAAGTTCGCCCAGTGGGTGTTCGAGGAAACCGAAGTTGCGGGATTCATGGACAAGGAGGTTTTGTTACATGGGAGTGGGAGCGAACAACCAGCACAAGGTCGCGGTCAAGAACCAGGAGTACAAGCAAGTGAACAAGAAGCTCACTTTGATCCCATCGGCGCAGAAGGTTCGCCAGGACCACGAGTGAGTCGTGGACAACATGATCACCAAGGTAGTGCAGCAACAACTTCTAGTCAACCTCGGGTACCGTTTCTTCCGGATCTACCTTTTTCGGCACGCATCTGGACTGAACGCGTGAATTCTGCTCCAGGCGTGACCTCCTCTGCTATTAGGATGTCAAATTCGGAGGACACTGTCGGTGCAGAATATGGTGCGACGGATGACGAAGGCGCACTAAACAATGAAGATCATGCTAGTTGTACATCAAACCCTACTATCAATACGTCGGGCGAGTCTGACACACGCCAGACGGGGGCAGAGGGTTCTGCAGTGCAAAGACCCGCGGCTTTGGCAGAGAATCGAGAAACTGACTTCGTGCTGCCATCTTGCAATCAACAGCAGCAGTCTATTGGGGAGCGAATCGGCGACGGCGCCGTCACTGGAGGGGAGTCGCTTGCTCTGCTGGCTACGGCGTCGGCCAGATCGACTGGTGCATGTGCCTGTGGTGACAATGGTCCTCCTTTTCAGACCTCGCGTACAACTTCAGCGCAGAAGAAATACCACATTGCATTGAACTCATGCCAGCATCTCGTGTTTCGCTTTTTTCGCGATGTTCTCGAGTTACGATCTGCGGGTCGCAAACACTTCTGCACAGTGCCTGCCAGAGGTTCTTCCTTGGCGGACATGCCAGGGGCGGGTTTGCTGGAGCGATATCGCTTTCTGTCCGCTTGCGGAGGCAGCGATTGTGGGGAGGAGAGCGAAAGCGCTGTGCGCGGAGAGCCGCAAGATGAAGCAGGTGCACCGCTACAACTGCAACCTGACATGCCTTGCGCTTGTCGAGGATGTCGAGGTGGAGGCTACAAAAAGACGTATGACTTTGATGCGTCAGGAGGTGAGGCTGGCTCTTCTTTTGCGATCACGTGCTGTCGTAGTCGTACTAGGAGCGCAAAAATCGCCGTTGTTCGTCACCGCCGATCATCCGCTCCTCGTAATCCGCACCAGCGTCATCGCAGTGACAAAACGCAAATGCAGGCTGCGTCAAGTCCCACATCGCCGTCCGCAGACGAGGAGGAGGAGGCAATAGAAGAAACTTTTCTTCAGGATAGAAGCAGATCTTCGCATGAGGATGGTCGTCACTTCGATGCGCCTGCTACGGGGACCGATATTCCGGGGGCACCCGCTGGTCTTGCGATGGATGCGGATGAACAACTGCCGGATGATCCGAAGCACACTCGTGGTAGTGATGGCAGCCCGTCTACCTGCGGTGAAGAGACGACGCTGATGGTCCAATGTGAACCAGAGGTGCTGTCGTGGAATCCCCTGGCATGGTCCATGGGCGTCGCACTGCCGAACGAGTGGAGAAAGTCCGCGGATGTGGAACGAAGACAGTGCAACGTTAAGGCTCCAAACAATTTATTTCGAGGCGTTATTTTTCCTCTTCCTTTCCTAGGATTGGGGAAATGCAGTCACGAAATGAGGTGTCTTGAGCTCTAACAGCGAAGATTTCGAGCGCTTTCAATTCCTGATCTCGAATGCGATCAAGGATTTCCGAGATCCGCCGTTGTTTCACACCGATGTCGTCTTGGCGGACGGCACTCGAGCAACCGCGAAAACGCAGAAGGGGTTGCTGCTACTGTAGTACTAGGACCGGACAAAGGTTGTGAGTGTCCTAAATGATCTTTCAAAATTCAACGATTAAACCAAAATAACGATGCAGATCACATGCTGACATATGATGACTGTTCGTGCATATCAGCGATTCTTTACTGCTCCAATAGGTAGTTAAGATAGAACCCTAACACGGAGCGAACACTTGGCATACTGCTGCAGAAATATTTGTTTGAAGAAGTTACCCGGTTCTTAATCCTGCAAATCATGCAATAAATTATCTTCATATCTTGGTAGATCGCATAAAAAGAGACTCAAATAGTTGCACATAGACACACACGTTTTACTAGACTGTTCGAGGCTGTACTAGGCCCCGGTGGCCCTTCGACGTCGACTATGATTTTTGAAAATTTCTACTTGAATTTTTTGTTGCGTCATGCGATTGGAATCGCAAGTTGTACCGACATATGGCGAAAGCTTTTGTGATTTCGGAAAAATATATCACGGAAAAAAGTATCTTTTTTACGAAGATTGAAACTGATTTTTGTACGTAACTGCATATCTCAAGAAGGCTCCTTCGGTAGTTTAGCTAGAACTACAACATGGAGCATCATGACAAGAGCGTGTCTTCATGCATTTCGATGTCGTCTTCACAGTGTGGCGCTCTGTTTGTTTTAGATACTTCATGTAGGTGTCCCCATCACTTTTTGACTTTTTCTTTTTTTGAAAGATTAAAACGGGCAGTCAGCTAAACAGTCTGTTGAAATGAGCAGTCCCCTGAATAAGCCAAAATGATCGATATCACAGTCATGCTTGTTAGGACATTTTTTCCGAAGCAAAAGAGCGTCACATGTCAATTAATGCTGCCTGTTGATCGTTTTTTGCAAAGACGTTCGTGCTTGCATTGGCAACTACACTAAAAATGTGATGGCACGGTGCTACAGATTCGCCATCTGTTCGTCATGCGGATGATGCTAAACCAACATGTCTCTACACTGATGGAACGCGAGGACGCCGGTCTCCTGGGTGCGCTACCAGATTTTACTTCCTACAGCTCGGCGAATGAGTCAACATCCAAGATAAGCTCCAATCTTTCGTGCCAACGTTTTTTCCCCCAAAAGAACAAAACACAGAACGAAAAGGAGACTGACTTTCCTAGGTAGGACCTCACAAGAATTCTCTGAAGATTTATTTCAGTGCCTATGACTTTCAGTACCACTACCATCCTGAGAATAGAAAGTTTCAGGATCCTTTCAACATTTGCTTCACAATAGTGAATTACAATGCTGAGAATGGGGGACGACGTTGCACGCCGCGAAGACGCTGAGCGTGCGCAAGGCTGTTGGGACTCGGCTCGTGTCGACGACTTAGCGGCGCAAGCAGCAGTTCGACAGCAGACCGCGGGGGGGCCTTGTCGTCTGGTATTCGGCTATGGCTCTCTGATATGGAGGGTGGATTTCCCGTACACCCGAAAATTCGTGGCTCGTCTGCCTGGTAAGGCAGGTTATCTTAGGCGCATGTGGATGAAAAGCGCGGACCATCGCGGCACGCCGGCTGCACCAGGGCGTGTGTGCACGCTAGTGACGGCTTCCCGAGGAGAAGACATTATCGGCATCTGCTACGAGCTTCCTGAAGAGGAGGCCGATTCGATACTTAAGGCTACCGCTCAAGCACGTCCTTAACACCAATATTCTTGGATCTCATTTTTCTACTGGAAAAAGAAGCACGCAAGGCTATGACTCTCGAGGAAGATACGACCGCGGTGGCTCTAATATACTGAAGCAACTAGACTACCGTGAGCGGCACGGTTACACGCGTACTGTGACGCAGGTGGACCAACAGGATGGAACCACTGCGGAAACCTTCCTCTATTTTTGCATTTATGACAAGTAATTAGACTCTTGATCTACTGGTTCGAAATACTCCTGCTATTCGAAGATTCCACTTGCTCTCTCCTTTACTATTTGTTTAAAGATATGTCTTGATTTTTCTTCGAACAAGTAGGGACAAGAGTTGTAAACTTTATCATGGTTCTCCTAGTGTCGAGGATCAACATGAAGTAACTGAACAAGTATCTTCAAGCGTCGTCTACCGAGATGATCAACTCTTTCTGCAGTAGCTCACTATTTGACATCATGATAATTTATCGTGCCTCTATTTGGGGAGGATGATGAAGTTCTATTGTCCTCCAGTGTAGTTCTAACTTGAGCAGGAATTACCGACTACCGCAGGATCCGAGGCGCCCTCCGCGTTAGTTTGGAACGAACCGCTAGAAGAGACAGCGGCGATTATAGCGCGCGCAGTGGGACCTTCAGGAAAAAACCTGGAATATCTAGAAAATCTCTGCTCTGGTTTGAGCTCGATAACATTTCTTGAAGACAAAGAGGAAAAGCAAGAAGAAAATCAAAAGGATTCAGGCTTTGTAGACGCGTATCTTGAAAAGTTATTGGCAAATACAAGACTGGAACTTGAGGCGGTGACGCCAGCCGCGTGAGCAATTGCAACGGATATTCAAAGTCATGGCTAATGTCATCGAGGCATTATGACACCTTATACCAGGTAAATAAGTTGGATATGCCGTGTGCATGGATGGAGGAAACACTGAGGCATGTACTTCAAAGCGTGCGAATGGTAGTTTGAACTTGCTGTATTTGAGGAAAGGCGTAATATTCAAGTACAATTTATCGGTGAAAAGCTATCAGTCGGTGCTTGAAGAGATGACATTGTCCTTCGTCCCTTTATTCGGTGACAATCTATCCTCGCTGTGTCGGTCAAAATCTGAGACTCTGTCCTGTCGTTGGCCAAGCGCTTACGATCTTTCACGTGATCATCATCCTGCTGTTTTCCTCCTCTTGAATTGTACCAACAACATCTTCCGTAAGATCATCTTAATATGTGTCCATTAGGATCAAAAATAGTCACGATCAAAAGCTCAAGTTGGCAGTACATAGACTTACTACAATTAGATGAAGCACCCACCTATGGCTATGTATTATATATAAAATTGCTAGGATACTGGCGGCGACGAACGCTTCTACTTGGCTGATATTGTGCCTTGCATGTTGGTGAAGAAACAAAAGTAGTGAACAGCTTCTAGTCCAGATTCTACTCTACTTGTGATCTTCATGTATACGGACAACTTTTGACTTTGACGCCGGACTTCTAATAATTTTTTGTGGTACGTGTCGGCCTCGGTGTTTCGTGCTAACAATTTTTCTGTGGCACCACGCGCCGCAGGTCTTGTTGCTTCTTTCTAGATAGAAGCCGGCGGACCTACCAAACGACTGGTCGTGGTTTAGCAAGCCTTGAAATAATCAAAGTCTCGGTTGTCCTTGTCAATGGAAGAATCGGTGATGTCCTTTATCTATTCTGTACCTCTTCATACTCCCCTATGTTCTTCTTGCCCCTTTGTGATATTAATCAACACGCATTTCCTTCTTATGATTTTGATATACTTGTTACCAATACATTGATAACGATGGACAACTTACTGTAATTGTAATGTAGTTACAATTTGACAACGAAGAGGAAAATAAAGAGGTAAAAAGACAGTAAACGACGGTAGGCTTTCGATGATGAATATAGAGCATCAATACGACTATGACGAAATGTGCTCGTGTGCGGTGCTGTACGACGAAGAACTGCGGAGGCTATAGCCATAGGTGGAAGATCGTGCTGTGCAGTGGACGAGGCAGCTCAGTGCCGTGAACGAGGTCATAACCATGGAGTCGCCACCCATTGCACCTGAGAAGGGCGGGCCGCTGATTGCACCTGATAAAGGTGCGGCGCCGATGATACCTCAACCGATGATACGTGAGAAAGGTGTGGTGCCGATGATACCTTCGAGCGATGGGCGACAGCCTAGCAGTGGCGGGCCTGAGAATGGCGCTGCGCCGCAGCCGCCGCTGCCTACGCCTCAGCCGGAAGCTCCACAGAAAGGAAAGCAGCAGTGGGCGAAGCAACAGCCTCAAGTAACCGTGCTGAAGGGGCCATCGTCGATGCAGCGGAATTCACAAGTGCAGCAAGGGGCGTCGAAGTACGCGGCCCAAGATAAACAATCGACTTATATGTCAGGCTACGGCGCGGGCGCTGGACGCGCGTCTACCAAAAAGGGAGGCTACGGCGGTGGACCCCCATCTCAGCTCAAGCCCAGTAGACCGGCCTATGGTGATGGACTCCCGTCTCAACTGCAGTCTACCCATATTGCAGGCTACGGTGCCGCTCAGCCGCTGTCTACCCACATTGCAGGCCTCGGTGCCGCTCAACCGCAGTCTACCCACATTGCAGGCCTCGGTGCCGCTCAACCGCAGTCTACCCACGGAGCGGGCTACACCGCTGCTCAACCCCAGCAGTCCACAACTGGTGGAGGAGGTTACAAAGGTAGCACTACATCAGGTGCAACCTGGGACAAGGGAGCGAAAGGTCTAAATGATTCGAAGGATGGACCATCAGCAGACGCTAGGCTGGGGATGGGGGGCTTCGGCAAGGTTGGGCCACCGGGTGTCATTAAGATTCTCGATCAGAACATAGAATCAGTTCCTCGAAAATCCCCAGCGTAGTTGTCTGATTCTCCGGTCTGCTTTTTAGGATTATTTTGAGGAATTGCGCGACGTCCACGACAGACTATCTTTCTCTGACGTTTCCTGTAAATCGTAGGACTTTTTTGAGCAGATCATCTTCATGAAGCGACTTTTCATATCTGTTTCCTTGTCATAAGTTAAGCTTTTCGAGAATCAAAAAGCAAAGCATAAACTACGTACCTGGGGATGATGGATTATGGAGAATGAAGAAGTTCTATCCGGATCTCTAATGACCGTCAAAGGCAGTGGGCTCAGGCTGTAGGATCGCCAAGAAAGGGACCGGCGCCATCGACTGCGGCAAGCCAGCCTGTAGCCATGAACAGCCAGCCACAAAGTATTCGCTCAACAACGCCACAGTTATGTTGAAACCAAAATTCTGATTCTTAGACGCATAATCACGAAACTAGACTGAAAGTGTATATCATGCAAGTGTAAAATACCACGGAAGCGTAGGTGTAAGTGCTACAGGGGGGTAATAGTAATGAACGTGTAAGTGACCAATGCAGGCTGGAACAGGAAGCGATGAGAGTGTCTGGTACGTTAATTCTTGACAAGTATCATGAGTTAAAAACTTTCTTCTTTCATGACATCAGCCGGTACACACGCACTTCGAAGACGAGGAAGCGGATGTGATACACCATCTGGTAACCGGCGCGCAAACTACCACGCATGTCTTATGGGGAGGTTTTGATCCTGACCGTGTGTCAATTAGTCGTAATCTGTTGGATCCAAGCGCCGTATAGTTCTACATTCCCGGTGGTTACAGTCCGAAGTCCCCTGATGTAACACGCTAAGAGGGCCCTGTAGGCATCATTTCGATTTTCGTATGCTCCATGACAAACTACAGCCTTACGTAATACCTCTTCTAACAACGACCCAATTAGAGTGGAGCAATCATAATTCGAAGACGCCGAGCGTGGTAGTCTTTTTCTACCTCAACGTGTGCATTGGCGTTATGTCAGTGATAGAAAGTTATGAACACGAAGATTAGATATTTTGATGCTTATGCAGCTGAAGTTGATGCACCTCCGGAAAGCAATTTTTTAACGTAAAAATGCACTCTGGAAGTAGATAGATAAGGTACTGCCTGATTACAAAAATAAACGGTCTATTTTCTTTTTGCACCGGGAAAGATGGCGGCAGCCAAGAACAGACCAATCCTCTGTGTTGATCGATGCCTAAAAGCTCGAACGAAAAGAACACTCCTCTCTGAACTACCCACACACTCTCCTTTCATAAAGGCCTGTACGCTGTGATCGTCGGCATCATTGTACCTGGGGAGAGTCGGGCGCATATCCTGCAGTCGCGCCTCGGAAAAATGCCTGCGTTTATTAAGGCTACCGCTGGAGCATCCTCAACATCATCCCCGGCTCTTTTTTACTTGAAAAAAGAGCCAAGGATGCTCCCAGGGATGCCACTGCGGTAGCTCTAAGTTTATCGCTCTGGTCGTCTTTTTCGCAATAGCTCGCGGCCTCACGCACTTACTCCTTGCCTTCTTTGTAGGTATAGTTACAACAAACTTTGCAATTTGTTTCTGGGCATCCTATCCCATCCTATCCTAACGATGAATATGATGGATCCTACCTTATCCCATGTAGAAATAACACATTTTGCAATAAACTCTCAGCTCATTGGCAGAAGAGATTGGCCTTGGTGTATGGCGGAAGCGAGATTATATCTATAATCCTGAGCCTATTGGCGTTCGCGAAGCCTAAGGTCGAGATGGTACAAGATGTTAAGGATTTTCTGAATTTTCGATCCATCCAAAAAGAGCATATCTTAGTGTGAGTTCTACTATTTTGAGTAGGTCATAGATATAGTAAGTGCAGTAGTACTAGTGTAGTAGGCTTGAAAATCATTTGTATAGTTTTAGGTCTTCGGGAGGTTCGATGGGGTAGAAAATCGAGAATCTAGTCGGATAGGAACAAGAAAAAAAGAGTTGGCGACGTTGTCGTTCACTGAATCACAATGAAAGAAAAGTAGAAAGAACAGCATATTAGATATGCCAGATGGATAGGGCGAAAAACATGGAAACCACTAAAGAGGGAGTGCAGAAAGTCGCGGTTATTAGGTTCCGAGACGGCAACCTAGAATGGTCTTTCAATTACTGCAACATCTTCGGCTACTTCGATTTCTTTTTTATGGTCTGGGCTGCACTGGGGGTCATCATGTCCCTAGCAGGTACTTCTCATATGAATTTTCATAGGAAGACAGGATAGGAGAGTGTCTACACACTTGATCATTTCGAAGAACCTTTTTTACCAGATTTTCTACTTCTTGCTCGCTGACACTGCTCAGTAGAAGAAGCATAATGCATGATCTCGCTCCATTTTTTTCTCTCACAACGTCTCACTCCATTTTTTTTCTTCTACAGCGTTTTCGTTTCTTTTTTATCAGGTAAACAATTCGACGAGAGCGAGCTGGTGAAGGTGGAAACTATTCCAAACGAAATAAAAGAGCCGATTCCTGTACCTGCGGAAACTCAGTCCTCGTTTCTCTCGGAACAAGAGACGCGATTAATGCAGCTTGAGCAGGAACTTTATTTTATGGAAGAGGTTTTGTTTTCTCATCACAATCAAGGGGTCTGTTGACGGGTAGAATATCTATCAGGTGGATTATGTAATCGGTCTGTAGAAGAGGCTGTAGTCGGTCTATGTATCAAGTAGATTTTATGATCGGCCTGTCTATGATCAGGGAGATGCTTCGTTCATCTTCAGCAATTGAATTCTCTTTTATCTGCTCTGGTACAAAATCATATTTTAGTTTTTCAAGAACAAGTAGCAGGGTTACCAGTGCTGTTTTCACATATAAAAGTATGCGAAGACTGCGGCTCTCCTTTCTATTGCATCATTGTATTTCTTGAAGGTTGACAAGGATCTGTGAGGGAATTTCTCTAATTTTCATCAGCAAATGATTTCGAAACAACAGATGGCGCATCAACAGATGGTTGCGCAACAACAGATGGCTCAGCAACAGATGGCGCAGCAACGGATGGCGCAGCAGCAGATGGCGCAAAATCAAAAGCAACCAGAGATCATCGTAAACCTCGTGCAACCGGAAGCACCACCAGCGCCACCTCCCTTATGAACGGCAACGAGGACAAAAATAACAATATAATGAAGATAAAAAGAAAAGCATTTTCAATAAATTAGTCAGAATTCTCATACTAGTGACGCTATGACTCATGAACATGCTACTAGCATTTATGATGACATGAATGATACGTTGAGTCGTGGAGTAGAATTAATCATGGTCAGAGTACTTCTTCTAGTCGTGATGATTATATGCGATACTTCTACTAGAGTAGAATACTAGTCGTGATGATGATGTTGTTGTGGTAGTACTAGTAAGTCCTTCTTCATGGCAACCACCACCTCCAGAGCCGCCGAAGAAGAAGAAAGTGAAGAGGAAAGTGAAAACGGCACCAAGGAAACTCAATATTGTGCTCAGGGGTGGCGAAGAAGGGGAAGAGGGCCATATGTTAAGGAAGGACAAATTTTTGAAATGTAGTTTCTCTACCTACGAATGTTTAAGCACCTAGTTGTGAGATGTAGCTGTTATCATCCTATTGCGAGGACAAAATTGATCAGCATTTTCTCGACCACAAGTTTTTCTTTACCTGCTTTGGATATATGTTGTGAATAAGACAAACACTATGTTGTGTGAAGATAGCTTATGATTGAATAGGTGTACGAGGCAGGTATTGATTTGTCGGAACCCGCTCGCACTGCAAAAGAAAGAAGAAAAAACGACTTTAGGTAATGGCTTGAACTGAGAGTAGACACGTCTAAAAATGATAACTGTGGATGCAGACGAAGCTGCGGACAAGGACGGGAAAGTTGTTATTCAAGCGCCGGAACCAAAAAAGAATGGACTGAAAATTAAGCTGCGTGGTTTAAAAACTTCTCTTTCTCAACAAAGGCGGGCATGTATTATACGAAAGACAGAAAACACTGCCGATGCTAGCTATACAAAGATCTGAGCTGTAACACTATTTTACAACAGCCGCTTTGTCTCCAACTATATGATTAAAAACGCATAATATTCTCTTTGAATAATTACCTCCTTTCATGATGTAAAAGAAGCAGCAGGTGGAAGAGGGAGAGGGAGTACATGATGCGGTGGTGCACGAAGAGGGAGTCTCATCGGCTGAAGATGGTGGTGGAGATGACGACGGCGAAGGGAGCGATAGCGACGCTAGTGATAGCGACGCTAGTGAAGATAGCGACGCTAGTGAAGATAGCGACGATAGTGATAGCGACGCTAGTGATAGCGACGCTAGTGATAGCGACGATAGCGATAGCGACGATAGCGATGGGGAGGAAGGGGACGCGTCAGGGCTGATAGACGGCACACAGCAGCGATCTCAGAGGCCTCGGGCTGAAGGTGAAGCAACAGCAGAGGATCCTATTCTGGGCCAAAATGCTGTGAGTGCAATATCCAGTGACGGGCCAGCACAACTGAGCGGCAACGACAGTGACGAACTCGAGGACAGAGGAGAAAGTAGGAGCAGCAACAGCGTTGCCGAGCACGAGAAAAGTAGGAGTAGTCGCAGCCTTCCCGAAGGAAAGCAGGGTAGGAGGGGGCAGAGTCGTAGTAGGGGCGGAGTAGAAGAGAAGGATGGAGCGGCGCAGAGCGAAGTAAAGACCGAAGCCACACCGCCACGACCGAAGGCCTACCCGCATGGGAGAAACACCTTCCATTTTTATGGAGAAAGCCCAGCGCCATCTGGAGGTAGCCCTCAAGATGACGACCACTGTGTGGAAATCGAGGCTAGCCCTCGAAGAGACGAGGATGACCGCTATCCGAGCTCGCAATTCTTGAAGTTCTACGCTTCTGCACACAGCCAGGAACAAAAATTATCTTCGCGTTACTACAACACCTTTTCTGCTACTGATGTACACGATCATGTTGAGGGAGACGAGGAAGAGAACGCGGAGCTCGAACCCCTGTGCGAGGAAAGTCTTGGCAAGGATATCGATCTCGAGAAGGGTCTTGTGCGTTAGTATCCTGAAGATTAAAGGAGGTTGGATCCTCAAAAATTTTTCTCACCTCGTCTGATCCTCGGTTTACAACGCAACGAACACCCAGTACGGAGTACTAGCACGACTAGCAAGAATTGATAACATATATTGTTAGGTACACATACTACGTAGTATACACATACCACCGCAGCATACACATTCTATAGGACATGCATACCATAGCATACAAATGATTTATCTTAGCATCCTAGCGCGAAGACTACTGTAGTCTAGATCGCATAAATTTTCATTTTGTAGAAGAAACATAGTTCGCTTACAGTATTCCTCCTTGGCCTGATACCTAGTTTAAATTTGTGGACAGCATACACATACTCAGAAGATACACACACACATGAACATGATCACGATACTCAGAAGATACACACACACATGAACATGATCACGATTCTGTAATTGTTGTACACCCATTAATAATGACCTTACTCGCACTCTCAGGAGGCCTCCCCAATCTTGAGATCCTACCGCTGACGTTCCCATACTATGCAGGGAAAAAGATCTCACTCTTCACTTACCTTTAGGTATGTAGGCCTTATGTCCCCTGGCCCTCTACCTCTTGTACAAAAATGTGAGATACAACAACAGCTCAGTCTAGCGGCTGACGTATTCTTTCTTGGTAAATACCTCCGATGCAGTATGCATCTACGTATTTAAGTGAAGATTAGTATTTAACCCGACACCAAATTTATTTTGTACTCCAAAAATGGGACACTGATGTTTGTCTAGTGCTACGTGCATTGCAGACAGATGTGCCTGTGCTTATACCAATTCATTGTAATTTAGTTGATTCCATTTTTCGTCCGACAGTTTCGGAATACTGACCTGGGCATCCTACGATACCAATTTTCACCCGACATAATTGAAATTGAATGTTGTTACGTTAATTTTGTTTCGTGAAGAACATTCGAATCGATACAGTAATGCTAAGCAAAATTTTTGTGTTATTGATGCAGGCACTAGCCGTTGTTGCGATCACCCGTTGTTGTGAAGAAAACGCAGTTTCTCTCATGGACGCGCCACCGGAAACAAGTGTCTAAGAGCACTGTTGTGTTTAGCGCAATTTGAAGATGAACCGAGGGTGCCAGCAGTTAGGTCTGTAATATTTTCCGAAGGCTGCGCTTGACGAAGGACAAAGACGAACATGCTCATCCTCATGGGGAAGCATGTCTCATGTGAGAGTGACAAGACGCACCGAGAAGAGAGGGATCTAAGTCAGAAAAAGAGCTCAAGGAAGAGCAGCACACAGGAGAAATGAGGGAGAAGGAAACTCTGGAGCAAGATTCAATATATCTTCGTTCTCGAGCAAACAGTTTCTCTACCTTGATCAGATTTTTTCAAGAGTCGTTTCTTATGTTCTGTGGCTTAAGAGACTATTCCTCCTGTTCACTTACATTTCCTCCAATCATCGTGGAACCACGGGTGGACAGTTTACTCAACATGATCCGCGATTGTCCGTGTGCATGCGTCGCTGTCTCTCCTTTGAAAACTCAATAAGTATCATCGACGCGTCTTCCCACGTAGATGAATACCACCATCAAAGCATGCGCCATCGTTTTGACTCCCGTAACCATCCTCCTTGCAAATCCAGTGTGAAAGACATACGTGAGGATCCTCTCTGAAAGAAGTGTTGGTGTGCCGAAGCACCTAAATTCATTTCTTCTTTGCGGCTTTCGTCTACTTGCATCGTTGAAAACACGCGTGAGCATTGAACTACATGTAAATCTTGGCAGAATCACAAACGCGATTTGCAATGATGATGATGCCTCAAGTGGTCGTCTCTTGTGTCAGAGCAATATGCTAGGTGAAAATCCTTGTACAGCCAGTACTAGGTGAAATTATTCAACTCCATTGTAGATGCAGTAGATGGAAAATTCAGATGCTAGAAGTGGTTTTTGTGAGTATCAAAAATGTTTTCCTCCAACAAGATCAGTTTGAGGAATTTTGGATTCATTCGAAGGTAGAAGTGTTTTCGCAGTGAGAAGTTGTGACTAGACAGTTTGTGGGAGGTCTGCTAGTTCACTTTAAAATACTATGAGTAATTAGAAGACAGCAAAGGGTGTGTATCGTGTCTACACTAACTCTGTTCTTCAGCACGAAAAGGAAAACGATGATGGAACTTCGATTTTCAGCGTGGCGCTTCCGTTTCGGGGTGCTTGCGTTCGCTGTTGTGCATCTCATCAATGGTGTTAGCTCCGTGAGGATGTTAGCACCGCATGATGGGGAAGCGTTGGCAGTCGAGCCGCATTCAGGAGAAGGTCCTGGTGGAGGTGTGATGGAAGTTGATACGACCGCAGGAAAGGCTGACACTACGATGTTGGATACTTCCTCCACGGTGCTATCTGGAGCAGCAACGGGTGTGCCGAACGATGACACGAGCGCCGTGGATAGAGAAGCGGATAAAGGAGACAGTGCTACGGGTCAGGGTCAGGAAAACTCTCCCTCTACGAATTCTGCTGCGCCAGGTCATGCTGAGACAGCTGCTAAGCGGCTTGCAAGAGGTGACAGTGAGCCCATGAATACACCAGGCCGTACGCAAGAATTTCTGCAAGCTGAGCCCGAGACAGCGCAAATGGCGGAGGCCCCTAAGAAGATCATCAAACCCTTGCAGATCCTGTCGGTAGAAGATGATACCCGCGGGCATGGGAGTCAAAAGCGAGTGAAAGTTCACATGGACAACCTTCAAAAAATTCAGGATGCATTAAATGAAGCCGACGTTTCACGTGTCCGGTTTGTGAGCGTAACCTTAAGGCCAAAGAAGATAAGTACTTATTATTGTTTCTGAACTATTATTGTCATTCTATTCTTATGCTATCCCTTCTTGCAACTTATTATTGTTTCTGAACTACAAGATGCGTTATTTCAAAAGTTGGCATGATTCAAGAACATGTAAGTCATAAATGAAGATTAGGTGATGTATTTACTTGTACTTGAGTTCTTCCAGATGGGATGAAGCTGAGATTACGTTCGGGCTACTTACTAGTTGTACTGGAAAAGCTACCAATGAAAATGATTTCGTAATGCACAAGATATTCATGCATGTTAGTAGAAGTTGGTCATTTTTTGGGCAAACTCGATCTGCATGGTGCACAACGTAACCGAGATTAATCACATTGTAGCAGAGGAACCCTGCGTATTCGTTTACTTAGGTAGGTGCTTGGGGGACAATGAATACTTAAGTGCTTGGGGGACAATGAACAGCGAGTCGAACTGAACAGCGAGGGCGTAGGAGTTTTTTTTTAAATTTTTCGCGCTCTAATAAATGGCGCGATGCGGAGCGGGAAAAGTTTTTTGCTTGAAAACTTTCGTCGTTGGATGATTTCTTACGATGATGTGATGACCCATGGCACTGAAGAGAAAAAGTGCGCTTTTCTTCGAGTTCTGGAGCGTCCCGACGTGAAAGAACGTATCACGTTTACCAAAGACGGCAAAATCGTGTCGAACGGTGAAATTCCGGAATCTCTTCGTCAGGAAAGCAAGGAGATCGTGCAAGAGTGGGCGTCCCACGTGGGGGACACCTACGAGCAGCCCGATAACAAAGAGGGGCAAGGATTCGCATTCGACAATAAGAACACAAAAGCTTGCACGAACGGTGTGCATTTTTACTTTCACCCACAGGCGAGCATCCGCAAAATAAACGTCTGGAAAGCTCCGAAAGCAACATCCGCGTACCAGTGCTTGCCTCCGACGGAAGCCAACATGCAAAAACTAATGGAAGAGCAGAAACGATTAGAAGAAACGAACCAACAAGAAAATGTCGAAGATCAAACCAAAAAACTGGATCATCATGCGGGAGTAGCAACTGCAAGTGAGGAGATGTCTTCGAAGACACCACCTCCAAGTAGAAGTCTACTGTCGCGACTGTCTTGGTTTTTGACGTCTAGTCTGCGCCGCACAGAGGTGGAGTATTCATTGAATGATCCTCCAGATGAGCGAAAAGATAAAGAATCCTCAGCTACTAGTTCAAAATGTTGTCATCGACTACCAGATGACCATAGCAGCAATCAGGTAAAGTCTTGTGGCCAAGAAGCTGCGTGCCCTTCTGCAGATCATAGAGGAAGTCCCAGCCCGTTGTTATCGAGTGTCGAAACTGAGGCAATCATACTCGTGGATGCTGAGGGGATTGGCGATACAAAAACTGGGCAGGATATCGACTGGCAGTTTGATTCCTTTGTAACAGCGATTTCAGACACGAAGATCTACAATACGAAGGAGATAAGGCTGCCCCGAGAATTTTTCGAACGTTTGGTGGCAATCAGCAACACGGCTCAAGCTGCACTTGGAAAGATGAACAACCGAGCGTCGACTACATGCATGACAACAAATGTAGTTGTTGGAGATCATGAAGATGCCCACAACATAAATACCGATAGTAGCGCCCCGTCAATGAAGGTGGATGACATTGATGTATCGGCGGGGGATGGTTCCATGATTGCTGACACGTGTGGTTCATCGGGGACAACAGTAGTTGTCGATACATCATCGGTGCTTCCAGGAGGAGCTAACGTCGGGCCACAAAGTGCTGCGGCCACGGCGACACAGGAAGGCGTCGAGAAGTGCCGCGCACCTGGCTTGCTTGAAGCTGGCGGCCATCTTAGCTTCCTCTGCGCCTCAGCGAACTTACTCGACACTGCAGAGGAGCCTGAGGACGAGGCTTCAGGAGCATCCAGGTTGTCAGAGTTGTCAGGAGAAGCTGCTCCGCCGTGTCTCGGAGCCTGTGCGGTTTTGACGCGAGACTCCAGATGCGACGACCCATCCTACTGGGGCGACTGCGCAGACCTGCAGCTGTCGCACGATGTGAAGGCGGTTATTAACTCGGTGCAAAGTTTCGCTGCCACACCAGACGAAATGGCAGACCGGTTGCCAACATGGCCGCAAGCTTTATGCGAAGCCTATGATCGCTGTCGCACGGGGGAGTTACGCACAGAATTAGCCGATCATTGCAAACAGAACGCGGAATATTTTCTTGGAGCATTTTTATGGATCATGACATTACCCGAGGCCTCTTTGTGCTTTTATTTCGTGCTCTGGTCGTGTATAACCAGAATACATCTGTAGATCGACATCGAAAAATAACTTCTGTGGCCTGTTACTGAGGTGGCTTTTCGTCCTTCGAACAAGAACCGTCATAGGCCGCGATTTTAGTTGTGATGTGCAATTAGTTCTCAATGAGTCAGTAATGGAAAAATATTTTGACATTGTTTTTGATCTCCCAAGCTTTCATTTCCAAAGTCGATCGAGGCTCATGCGCTAGTTTCGCCTGGAGATAAGGTGAACAAGTTCATTTTCCAAAAATGCCGTAAAGTAGAGGATGTGGAAGTGGGCTTTCTCATCCAGGTCCACAACCTTGCACTGAAATTGTTTGCGCAGCATTACGAAGAACGGCAAGCGTTAGAGGATGCGAAGAAAAACCGAATTAGCGTACCAGAGGAGTCTGCACTTCCTTTCTTATGCAGGATGAGCATATGATGTGATTCATTTCGATATCCTGGAAACGATTCGAGACTTGTTTGACTCATACATTTGATTTACTTCTGATTACTTATTCCCACAAAATGCAAGTGTTTCATCGTTGTCCTCAGATTTCATGAAGGAGTTCACCTAAGACGTTCGGACTTCCTCGTATAGGAATTTTGAAAAGATGGACCTGTGTATAATGTGTGAATTTAGCAGAACTGTAGGTCCATTATCTACTTACATGAGTTTGAGGATTTTTTGAAAGGGGAGGCAGACCTCTGTGTGGTGACCTCTGTATGGTGATATGAATTAGTGTCGTCGAGATCTCTTCTAATGTTGTTCAGCTCCTCGAGCGACACTAGTTTACGGCAGGTTTCGGACCTCATTCGGCCGAGCAATTTCGCGGAGATGCTCAAGGGCCTTATCGACTCCATTCCCACCTGGGGGGAGGTTAAGGAGAAGCAAGCCTCGATGAAAATGGAGGAACTCTTCCAGGATGAACTGCGAAGGCGGCAAGTGAGCAACGTTAAGACACTCATGCATTGATTAGATCAAGAGAACATGAATACTTACGAGTGCGTTACTTGTTCATTACATGGATGTTGATTCACCCGAATAATTAGTGTACCGATACGAATTTGGAAAAGAAAAATTTTTTTGGAATTTTTTTTTGGAAGCAGTGAGACTCTTGAATGAAACAATGTCCTTTCTTCTAGGTACTAGAGGAGGTTTGCATCATGTATAAACAAGAAATCGTTACTGAAGTGAATTCTAGGTAACGTTTTGGACGAGCAAAATTGGCATACTTGCATCTTTCTCTCACTCGCTCTGGATCATTTGTAATAATGGCTTTGATGTTGTTGGGCGTTTTCTCTAATATAACGCTGGTTCAATTGCACCGCCGCCTGCTGATCTACGCTGTCCAGAAAGCCTATGTGCCAGGTGGGCAAGAAGACACCGAGGCCTCTGGAGAACTGCCTTTGGATCACGATGCTCATGTAGAAGCGGAATCGGAGACGGAGGTCAGCCTCAGTCAGGTGCATCAGCGAGCAAAGAAGTTTTACCTCGAGCGCCGATTGCCTCTTCTACGGGTATCTTCTTTCGACAGCAGCAGCTGCTCTGCCCTGATGTCAGGAGAGCACCATATGTCAGGAAGAACACAAGGGCAGTTGTTCACTGATAGTTACCGAAAAGAGCTGGCACGCAGTCTGGATGAAGAATTTGAGCTTGCGAAAAGCAGCTTGCGTTTCAGAGGAGATCCACCCGAGCCAGTTGTAGCAGCACAAGCGTGCAGTAGCGACAAAAGCGACGCTGCCTCCAAGAGTACCTCTTTACTTCAAAGATGCAGAAAACGTCGGGTACTTGAAGAGGAACCTGTGGAGCCTGAAACACCACTTCTAGATCACCAGCTGCACTACCACCTGCTCACAAAGTTCCTGAAATTATTAGGAGACGACGGAAAGGAGCAATCTACAACTTGTTGCGCAGCAAAAATCGATCAACAGCCTGCACATCATGATTTAAATGAGGCATGTCGAACAGCAAATCAAACTTCGCATGGGACGGGTCTTCATGATGGACCTATGCAAGAGGGCGCTCCAGGGCTTGCACAGGCTTCGTCTACCACCGTACAGGAATTTTGCATGGCGCGAGATGACACGGACAGCGAAATCGGTGAAGATGAAGCGGGTGAAGATATGCATTCTGACGTTCCAGCTCCCTCTAATTCATCTGACGCAGGGCGGAAGGATGTTCGTCTCTTACGTACGTCCGCGTCATCGGAGGCTGATCGTAGCAGTAATGATTTATGGCTAATAATGTAACAAATTCATCTTCATCAGAGACATCTTCTTTAGGGTTTTCTCCACTGTAGGAGGCACAGACATGATGGCGAAGATCGGATTGAGGCATCCTGGCCGACTATCCTATCCTATCCTGTCCCATCCCATCCTATCCTATCCTATCCTAAAGATGACAGTCAAGATGAATTTCGGTTGCAAGGTCTAAAGCTTACGGCGGGTTCGAAAGAAGAATACGATGAAGATTGGAACACCCAAGTGAAAATGAAAGAAATGTTGTCAGGACTCGTGAGCGCTCCAAACTTCAGCTTCCCAGTCGAAGAGGAGGACCGTAAGCAAGCTCTCGAACTCGCGAAAAAGAAGCAGGAGAAGAAACTCCTTGCCGAAGCTGCGGCGAAGCTCGTCGAGCAAAGAGAAGAAGCGGTGCCCACGGTCACCAGAGGTCGTTTACCTTGTAGTGGAAGGGTCGTGGCCCCAAAATGCGTATGCGCGTTGGCCGTTGCGCTAGTGGCGATGGGCTGCAACTACGCAGGACCAGGTACGAAATTCTGGCCAGGACTAATCGGGGAATGGGGATGCAAGGAGTGGGCGGAGCCACCATTATACGGTGGCGAGGCCGCCACGACCATCCCTCCTCCGATGCCAAATGCCAGTCTAACGAACTACTCGATTATGAACTCTACCAAGTTTTTCTTCCTAGTATTTCAATGGTGGTCGTCCCTTATTCGGGTAAATTCTACAGTCTGGGTAAAGTTTGAATACTACTTAAGTCATGCATAGATGCAATAGGTAGAAGAAGTCGTATTATTATGTCTTTTGTGCTAGTTCTAGTCTTTTGTGAAAAGAGCGTCTACTTTCTACAGTCCTGCTTGGTCTTTCTGATCAATGGGCCGACAACTTACAAGATTCATTAGGATAGAATTTTTCTAAATACGTAGTGCAACGGTAGGTACTGCATGACTGGAAGTCTGGGTTCTTGTAGCAGATAGCTCTAAAGCTTTACAGCAGCCAGGAGAGAGTTGCAGCATGTTGCTAGAGCCGTCTATATCTACGGAGCTGTCCTCGCTTCTGTCCACCTGGAGTGATGTCCTTCCATTGAGCACGGAAAGGATGGCAAATACGACAACCTGCATGGAGAATGAGGCGTGTCGTTTTCAAATCCGAAATCTCTGCCACCAACACGCCGTGCAGACCTATAAAGACAACAATAACTGTTTCCGAGCAGACGACGAAGGCGCGGAACAGCGATCACATTTGCGATCATTATGGCCAACTACACTTTGTTACTGACACAATGAATGCATGGCGGAATGAATGAAGTTGTAATTCAACATGAACGTACGTCACACTTTTGTAGAAGACTGTCAGATGTTGTAGTAATACTACGTGCAAGACCTTCTCGCGATGTGACGATCAGGTAAATGAGCGGCTAGACAAGATGTCCTTGTGAGGATAGGAAGTTGTAAGGACTTAATTGGTTTTGTGATGCTTGTACTCGTGCTCGTGGTAGGGAGAAGGTACAACTCTAAGACCCTACGAGCGCAGTTCGGATGCAGAGAGAAGCGCGCATGTACAGTATTTGTCGACGGCGCCTTCGCGCAATAAGTGGTACCGGGAGCTTGTGCTTGGGCTCGGTTTTAAGCTGCGTCAGTGTGCACAGAACATCCACTGCTTATGGGTAAAAGCCATCTTCTCAGCAGCATGCTGATCCTTCGTTTCTTCGTCCACTTATATTTCACTGAAGCTGAACGAGTTCTTGTTAGTTAGAATTGTTGTCAGCAGAGGTACGACCACCTGCTCAGTAGTTAGATAGAGGGAAACGAGGTCCAGCATCATTTGAGGGAAAGGAATGCCATTGCGGTATAGCTCTAAAGTGAAAAGATGCGGAGAAGCTGATGGCGACCCTGTGGGGTCGGCTGGAAAAGTGGGAGACGCATCTCAAGACAGAAGCCGATAAGGCCTTACAATCAGCACAAGAGGTCCAGAGCAGGAGTGAAGATGGACGAGAGGCAGATCGGGATCCGACCGGTGAAGACTGGGCGCTCCAGGATTACGGCTTTTTTTCAACTTAACTCAAATTTTCTTGTCTGTCTTATCCCAACAGTAGTTTCGTAACCCCTAAAGCTGATTCTGAGACCATGACTATGAAAGTTGTTGTCTATGATCAACTCTGAAGAGACTTAATTCTCGTTTCCACCTGATGGATCGAGGAAAACATCTTTCTAGGATTCTGATATATGGCGATGCCATTATACAATCAATAAATCTACTAATAGTAACTATTTCTTTTTTTATTTCTGTGAATACCTTTTCCTGCTCCCCCCTCTAAGATTCAGGAGAAGTCGAGGAAGATGCAATATTAGTTGACAGACAAACCGGCGCATGGAGTACGGCAGCTGTACTATTCAGCGCCATAGCTTTCCTGAATCAGAACGGTGTTACGATTACCCATCGCTAAGGAGAACAAAATCCGACATCACGGTTGTTAGAAGCGGGAGTTGGCTCGAGATGATGAAGTGAGGTGTTTGTTTGCCTTCAAAAATAGCAAACGTCACAGCATGCAGTAGAAAAACGAGCAACTTCTATCGACATCGACGATGAAGAGCGCAAGAAAATCAGGAACGCGGGAAAAACAAATCAGGAAGCAGATAGGAACTGTGGGCTGAGAATCCTCGCTCACCGATTACATGTGCTATCGCATTAGGACTCGCATCTAGATACTCGAGAACACAGCTTATGTACTTAAATGCAGGATCTTTCTACAACATCAACTTTCTCAGTCTGCCTACTTACCTGGTGGTTGCATATTGAGGATTTGCAATCGTCGTATTACATCACGCAATGGGTCCTGATTCGCAAAATGAAAGAATATCATAGAACACTCCTCTCAAAATATAAGGATAGAATATGGATATATATGATAACTTGTTCTCCCAGTATTCTAGATCTAGATATTGCCAGTCCCACATAATAGATCGAGTGTGCAAGTGCGCCACTAAGTAGCCATCAACAGGTAGTCCTCTTTTATCATACGAAGTTGAGAATAATAGGAAGGACACGCTTTTACTTTTAGCAACCACAACAGGATGATGTGCTCGAAGAACGACAGTGAATGTGGAAAATGTGAATCGAAAAAAATTCAGATGTTACATAATAAGTGGTAGCTAGTAAAAATATGAGAACTCTGTCGCTAACAGTCAGTTTCCTTCTGATAGTGAGACACATCTTCATATGTCGCTCGTCTTGGATCGTTTTTCTACCTTATGGATATTTTAGACAAGTATTGATAGTACAACACATGTCAAATTTGATAACCTTCTTTTTGTTTATAAATCAATGAATTGTATCGTGCCGCCGGTAGACTAGGAGTACTACTCGGGATCGATGACAATGAATCAATCATGAAAATATTACGGTAGTGATTTCTGTGTTTCTCATCCTCTGAGTTTAGCCTGTGTGCAGTACCTCCTCATAGTGTCATCACATGACATCGTTAGTACATACATATTCAAAGTCATTGGTAAAAGCTTTCTACTCAAGAACTTTCCATCTATTTGTTTTTTCCAGTTTCTGATTTCGTCATCCTCTATACGCTAATAGATTTGCGGTGGCGCTAGTAGTAAAAACGGCATAATCATGACTGCTGGCAAAGCATGTATTCATTGAGAGTTCTATTCTGCCTTCCTATTGTCGAATGATTTTGAAGACCACATTGATTGTCTGGAACTTTCCATAGTTTTCTTGCGGGAAGTTCACTGAAAATCAATTACCGCAAGCGCAATGAAAGATCGTGAACACGCACTTCTCACAAGTATCCGATGAAAAAAAGCTGCAGCAGTCAAATCCTGACTATGGGAGATGTTGCCTTTTCTTCACCTCGGTGGCATTGTGTTTTGAGCAGCATGCCGTGAATAGCGCGGACAGATCACCCAACAGAGTCTGAGTTGGTGTCTGCGCTGTCGGTGTAGACTTTTCTCACCTACGTGGAAAAAGGACTTCGATAGTATTCTAGATGAGTGAAGCTAGATTGCTTCATCTCTTGAAAGTAGCCTAAAGTGAGCGGTGCAGTGAGTGCATACCATAATGTAATCGATGTTGCGCATGTCCTGGGGCAAGTTGGAGTCGACAATCTGAAAGTCTACGTGTTTTGTTTGAGCCAGAGAGAAATTGAGCGAAGCGTGTTACACCCGCCCAATTCGCCTGCTTCCTTGAGCGATGGCCCAAGCGGCCTCCTTTTGAGCGACGACCCAAAAGATAAAAAACTGCATACTTATATATAAAATGTTTGTATCCATCTTTAAGTTTAATTGTAGATTTTATACCTCTAGAGAGTTTCATGAAGAAGTTGATTCATCTTAGTGCGATCAATAGAATGGCTTGAGTGAACCCGGCTTCAGCACTAGAAGCTTGAGTAGAAATTCTTAATTTTTGATTCTGTGTGCGAACAAGTACCTTTGCATTTCTATGTATTGGAATACTTCGACTCCAATGCCAGCAGGAGGTAGTTTCGAGAAGCCGAGCCCTATTTTATTTTTCACCTGTTTACGAAAACAAAAACGATAATCATTTTTTATTCATCTTCAATCGCCTTTGAATGCTTGATATTGTTTCTTTTTGAGAACAATACTTCGTAGATTCGTCTTAGGCTATTTCCTCCGTCGCTAGGAGAAGCATCTGCCATTTTTTTGGGTTTCGCTCGGCGCTGAGGTTAGAATTTATGGTCGAAGCAGTCGCTCTTAGACACTACGTGGTTTTTTTGTTGTGATATTTTTTTCTACCACTCCGTAATCTGCCCAGCACAGATCTTTCGCTTCAAAGCTTACACTCAGATGAATTATAGCTTCAGAAAGCGTACTAGATAAACCTCGTTTGTCCTAGTCAGTCAATCTTGTTTAGTAGCAATAGTCTTCCTAATACGTTTATGAGACGTCGCTTGATATAATTCCAAAAGAAGCGAGTGAAGTAGATAGACTCTGAAGGTTGTACGATTATTCATTCGATGGCAAAGGAGTCTTGAATTGAAGAATGGAGGAGTATCACGACTTTAGACAGAAATCTCTTACGAGGATAAGCATATGGTTTGGATTTAGCAGATTTCCCACGACTTAGTTAGCATCGCAAAGATCCTGCATTCATTTCGTCTCGCTGCTTGGTTTTTGTGTCTGCTAATATTTGCAGTTGCCATATGTGATTACTCGTTATACGATCAGAGAAGATGATAGTTGAAGAATAAATCAAAATTGGTAGTCCTTCTGTGGCCGCAAATGTTCGCTCGATGATGCAGGTCACACTGTGGACGGCGAACCACTTCCTATCCTATCCTATCGTCGGATTTACAAAGAGCGACTCTATCCATTTTTTTGCCGTTGGTTTCTTTTCTCCGATTTAAGTGCGCTTCTAGGCCCAACATCATAGTGATTAAGATCCTTAGACGCAGTATCGTAACATTTTACCCTGTCCTAGAAAAGAGAATAAAGTTGCTGATATTCATATCCTGTCCTACAAGCTAAAGAAATATGGGCTGTGCAGGCAGCAGCGCGGCGCAGCCGCAAGGGGGTCAAGCGGGGGGAAAGGTGATCCCGCTAAGAAGGCGCCTTAGTGTTGGGAACATCGATGATATCCAGACAGGGCAAACGCAGGAAGAAATTGTTGAAGAAGAACGCGGCCTGCTTTGGAAAATCACAGAGAAGAGTACTGATTACACTTTTTGTAATTATGATACTGGATGATCAACAGCAACTTCTTATCGACGTCGTAAAATAGATAAAAGACTACAGTATGAGTCGCGACACCATTGAGGACTGTCAGCATAATTAATGTTTTTTCTTGCGACCCGAGAAACTTCACGATCAAAACCCCATCACAGACATACTGGAAGTTGCCGATGAACTGAAAAACCTGGAAGATGGAGCACAGCCGTCACCGGCAAAAAGTGAACAGAAACGCAGGGTTAGTATAGGTACAACTAGCTTCATTTTGTTTTCCAGAAATCTAGCTGCGGTAAGAATGTAAGGTAATTAGAAATTGCGCTAGGTAATAATCTAGCTGCGGTAAGCTACTTCGCTGAGTTTTTTTCGATCAAAGTTCGTCATGCGGTACGCATATGGTATGGTGACAAGTCCCATGACCTCAAGATGCTAGGCCTTCTGCTGAAAGACCTTTACTCGTTTTTTCAATCACGAAATGAATGCAGGCTCCGAGACGGATAGGAATGCGAATAAGCGACAGAGCTTCAAAAGGAAAGACGAGTTCCAGTTAGGAGATGACTCAACGTCACTGCATATCGGCTACACCTGCAGAAAAGGATTAAAGCCAGAAAGCCCTAACCAAGACAGTTGGTTTGTCTTCGACGTACTACAACTACTACTACCTTCTTTTACGTCTGTACTAGGTTGTCTTCGACGTATTACTTTGTTCTTTCTACTGTATGAAGAATTATTTATTTCGCTTATACGACAAGAATTATGTTTCAATTCTGTGTTCTACCTTGCCAACAAACTTTTTTCACCGCATGCAAGTTACGACACTAACAAAAACATAGGTTGAAGACGACTATGCGATATATGGTGTTTTCGATGGACACGGGGCGAAGGGACACGATGTTAGCAATTTAGTGAAGGACTATTTGCCGAAAATGATTATCACAGCCGAAGGCTTTCGCGAAGACCCAGCTTCAGTAATGGTCAAGTGCTTTCTTAAGGTACTTTAAGTTTTGAAGGCTCTTCGATATTCACTTTATGAAAAATGCTAGTAAATCTTTTTTGCCTATTAACAGGCTTGTCAGGTTGCTTCCAGCTCTCAACTATCTGAACTGTATCATTTACAAGAACAACTAATACGAGAACGAGACTTATTTGTAAGCTCTTGAGCCGTCACGATTTTCATATTCTGCACCTCGACCACAGATGCAAGCTTTGCTTGTGCAGTTCGATCGGAACGAATTGGTGAACGGACAGCTTTCTGGAACAACCTGCACGATCGTGGTGCACGACCGACTTACAGAGAGACTCATTGTCGCACACGTTGGTGACTCCCGCGCGGTGCTTCTTAGAAAAGATGGGGAGACCGACAGGTAAAACCATGTAAATGAATTACACGATGCTACTCTAGTTCTTCGAAAAGTCGCGTGTTCTTGTACTGCTGGTGGCCGTGGCAGATGAACTACAGAAGTAAAGATTTACTCTCAATATTCATCACAAAGACTGAAGAAGGACAAGAAGTAGCCGACTCATTCAATCATGTAAAAAAATTTGAGGTTGTTGTTTCAAATTTGAGGTTGATGGAACGCACAAAACAGGATAGCGGCGCAAGACCTCACCACGGATCACAAACCGGAGTTGAAGGAGGAGCGAGCTTACATCGAGCGCAACGGTACTTTTTTTATGATCTAGATCGACGATTAGCCTAATATTATTAGCTGCTTGTGGAAAGAAAATAGGTCAATTCAATTTTATGACAGCAATGAAATCATAATTAGTGGAGCGCACAGTAAAAGTGATGACCGGGCGACTCGTGAAGCAGTGTCTGCGCGTTTCGCTTAAGTGATGACCGGCCGCCTCGTTTAAATAGTGACCGGACGACTCGGTTAAGCAGTGACCGTGTGCTAATTGTTTCGTTAAGTGCTTCGCTAAGTGCTGCGCGAAGCGTTTCGCTAAGTGATGCATTAACTTCTTGGCCAAGTGCTGCGCCAATGGCTTCGTAAAGTGCTGCACCAACGGCTTCGCAAAGTGTTTCGCTACATGCTTTGCGAAATGCTTCTTCTCTGAGGCACTTGAAGGAAAGGGCGCCTAAGTGCCTCTTTAACTGCCTCACGAGGCACTTAAGGATGGTGGCGCTTAGGTGCCTCTTTAACGGCCTCACGAGGCACTTGAGGATGGTGGCGCTTAAGTGGCTCTTTAACTGCCTCACGAGGCCCTTAAGGGAGGCGGCACGTAAATGCATCACCTACCAGTGAGGCGCGTTGCCCCTGTCACCTCACGGCTGCATGACTCCGCTACCCAGTATCGGCCCATACTCGCATCATGACCAATGTGAGTCTCACCACATCATCAGAGTAGAACAACCACAACTCTTCATCTACTCAAGAATGAAACTTGTCATGAATTTCTTGACATACTACAAGTATAAAATTTATCAGGTGGCCGAGTTGCATTTGATGGATTCGCGAATCACCGATTGTATGTGAAAAACGGGACTTACCCAGGATTGAACATGTCTCGTGCTCTGGGTGACATTCTCGGATCAACGAACGCTGGCGTAAACAACACACCGGAGGTTGCGATTATCAACCTACCGAAAAAAGGTAAGTAATTATTCATTGCCTCAACCATATTTGCTACTAAATTGAATGAGTCCGGCACAGATTTATGCCAGATGCAATTTTTGTGCCGAGGATGAATATCAATTCACCAAGAGAACGAA
The DNA here is from genome assembly GCA_905178165.1 of Amoebophrya sp. A25. Classification (NCBI taxonomy): domain Eukaryota; class Dinophyceae; order Syndiniales; family Amoebophryaceae; genus Amoebophrya; species Amoebophrya sp. A25. The sequence continues at coordinate 796,556 of CAJINU010000013.1, forward strand.
GAAAATCCTTCGCGCGATCGACTGCAATCGCCTGACGCTCCTTCTCTTTTTTCCACTTGCAAGCGACGAGTGACTCTCCGCCTACCTTTACCCATCTTCACATGTAGTACTCTATAGCTTGGACATTGCAACTACAGCTACACGTAGTGAAAAACATCGTAATTTCTTGATCAATATGTTCATCAGATGTGGACGAGTCTGAGTTGGTATCCCCAGACGGCACTCGCGCAGTGTTGGTTCTCTGCTCCGATGGGGTATGGGAGTTCATCAGCAGTCATCGAGCGCGAGATATAGTGATGCGATACGACAAAGCGAATGCCAAAGCCGCTTCGGAAGCTCTGGCCAAAGAAGCATGGGACAACTGGATCCGCGAGGAAGGAGGCTGCGTCGTCGACGACATCACAGCGTTGGTCGTCTACATCTAATAGCTGCTGATCTTAAGATCCATTTAGATGCTAGTACGAGTTAAGTACTTGATCTTAAGATCCATGATTTAGATGCTTGTTGTCATATTCAACTAGTAACATGATCTATGAATACTCCGTCGAAGGTGATGCGAGTACTAGTTAGAAGTAGAGGGGACGACCCCCCTCTAATACCTAAATTTCTAGTGATGTCAGCATGAGCATTGATTAGCATGATGAATAGAAAAAACAGACCACCTCTTCGACACTGACCTACAAAAGGTTACCAAAAGGACCAAGGAGTTCTCTTCTTGTTCTCCATCCAAGTGATTTAGGCTGAACGTGTTTTTACATAAAGGACGAACGAAAAAGTCAAACGATAAAGAATGCATAGCAGGTATAGAAGATTTGTAATGCATAGATAGATTTATTGAATAGGAATATGTGATTCACTACGTGCTGAATAGATGTTATTACTGCGAGTTGAATTCTAGTCATGTAGCAGCATGGCAATTATACCTGGATTTTCCATAGTTGCTTCATGACGAGGACGCAGCGTTCTTATTTAAGAAGGTACGAGACCACATTATAACTCACAGACTCAGTGAATGATGTCATGGCTTTTTTGACCCGCCCTGCTCGACCGATGTAGCGAGTCCTTGCCTATATGATAGAAGCAGTCGCACCAAAGAGGACCAACAACGTATCTATTCCGAAAATGAAAATCTTGATCATATTTCCCCCTTAGATTTTTTTAGCTTTACGTCGTGTCTGCATCAGGAATATCTGCCCCACTGACTGTGGTACATACTAGATATCAATCATCATAGCTTGTGTCCGTGTAGTTTCTACTATTTCCTGCATTGTTCGCCTAATATTTCTTTTTTTTTCTTGTTTTCTCTTGAAGCACCTTGATTATGTCTGCTTCCACGGCCAGCAAAGTAGTTCTTGTTGCCCGCCTGGACAACACGATGCGTGTCATATTTACAATGACCGCTGGACATCGCTGAGTTCGTAATCCCTGACACAACATATGTAACCGAAACATAAGATGAATCTAATGATACTATTACCACTCTATTATACAGGACGAAGGAATAAAATAGTCTTTTCAAGAGTGACTGATTAAGAAGTCTGGTCTCCTCGACTCTTCATCGCCCACGATTAGAAAGGGCCGACTGGCCACATCAGAAGTAGATAAACTAGGTTCATCTACTCAACTGTTTACTTGCTAACAGCTGTTTTATGTACTGTTGTTTCCGGCATTGCCTTGGCTTCTGATTTTGTAGTTAGAACGACTTGTCATATCTGATGGGAAATCGAATGAATGCCTTGTCCAGCATATGCGTTTGACTTGTTTGTTATTCTCTTGCGTTGACTATTATTCTCATATTGTCATATCACTAATGGTAGAGAACCACTGATTGAGATGCTGCAATGATGATGATTATACTGTTGTAGTCTTTGAAACTCCTGCATAGCGTCAGCGACATAGTCTCAAGTTAGCTCGGGGCTCGTTGGTCCTTTCTCAGTTTGTTACTATCCCACGCCGCTTTTGCCCAGCGTTAAACTAACTGCAAGGTAGTGGATCTACGTGCGCCATTGAATGACTGACTTTACGAGCAGAGCCTTGCGCTCTGTGTGAAATTAAAGCCGGATGATACGATCATCATAACCAGAATGAAGAACTGAGGAGGCACAGACTCTTCTTCATATGGATGTGTGGAGCGCATCACTACAACACACGTCCGCCTTTTCTTGCTACCTAGAGACTTCCCACTTACTGTGCACGCGATTGCCAAGGATGTCGTGGCATGAAAGTTCTTGTCCGCGGATCCTCCAGAGCGGATGCGACTTCAATCAAGAATTAGAATATGAAACTAATTATTCATACTTTGCGGTGTTTTACACTTTAGCTTTCCTAAGGGATATAGGTTATTTCTACGCTATAGAAAACCCAGTGTCGACACCGTGTAGAGAGCCTGTTTGATCGCGGGCGGAGAAAACAAAACCGGACCCCCGATGTCGCGTTAATTACAGCCAAGGAACAACTTTTTGCTTTTGTGGCATTTTTAACCCTCGGGTTCATAATTAATGTATGACCGTTTGAGCTGCCGTGCATATTAATATTATTCAAGTCATTAGTCCTAGTTCATATTGCGTTTTTCGCTAAGAAAAAATGTGAAGTTCGTGTGCAATGAAAAAAAAAACTTGCAAATTATTGTTTCGTTCTGTATATTGAACAGTATGATCTTTACTACCACATATTTTCAAAAGATGATCAGTTGTGCTTCTAGTCAGAATCCACAGATAGATTAATATTTAGTTCTGCTCCTCCAGGCAAAAAATGATAGGCTAATACTATTATTTCCCACGACTACATTCATACGGTCAAAAGATGGACGACAACTCAGAGCGGTTTTATCATTCCATCACATAGCATGACGCGATACTAGTATTATGTCTTCACGTTTCCTTATTTATCTGAGTGCGTGAAACAAGAAAAATGCCCGGCGAGACCAGTGCCAACCACGGTGTATACACAGCGAGAGCACCAAGCAGAAGTGCTTGTCGGACGACTCGTGTATCTTCATAGCACAAAGTAGATGTGCTCATCGAGCCCTCGCGAGGACTCTCCGATCGAGATTCACTTTTTTGTCTTTCGCTTCACAGATAGAAATTAGCATTGAGCAAAAATCCAACCGCGGTGTGGACGGGAAGTGCAGGAGACCCTTCCTTCAGTCTTTTAGTAGCATCAGAACTGAAGCGTGTGTTCTCTCGAAGGTCAAATTATCTTAGAAGGACTCGAAGTTTGCCAACGGTCATCATCTGATCTATTACTGTATCCCTAAGTAGAATTAGAAAGCACGTTTTCATGTCGTCGGTCTTTCAATAGATCCCTCCTTACGACGAAGGCACATGACACATCGAATCGATGGCGTTTGAGATGAGGTAGTAGATCAAAGCAGAAACTATTTTTCAAAGTTTTTGTATCGAATACGAGCCCAGCAGTTCTCTACCTAGTGGAGTAAAATTGATAATGAGAGAGGTGAGAACTAGAGGAGCAAGAGCCGAGTGATTTTTATCGAGGGCGTCCTAGTGGGGACAAGAGTCGTGCTCGCCATTGTTTTGGAGTATTCGGACACTGTGATCGTGTTCCGAATTTGCATGTAACTTATTGATCGCCAGTTTTTAGTCTGAGAGAGGAACGAGCAAAAGAAACAAATTTGCTTCCCGTCGCAAACCTTGCCTCCGTTCGCCAAATAAAAAACAGCCTCAATTCATAAACCACTTGTCCTATTGACATGACAACTCCTTTCTTTAGTTGATAACTCCCCCTGCTTGCCCCCAGTCCCATAGATTGGCGTTTCTTGCGTAAACATTTTTTTTGCTCGAAAAAGGTGTGTCACGAAACCCCCACTTTTCTCTCTGCTTGCAACATAAGTATTTCAGATAGATCCATGCCGTCGCAGTCAGTATATTATATAGTCGTCTTGAGAAGCTTAGTAAGTAAGTAGTCTGCATTTAGTGGAGTGCACTGGTCGTCTTCATCAAGGAGAAACAGGAGTTGGAGAGAATTAGCTCCCACTTCCACAAGTCAAGGGTCCACATTTTTCTTCATTCATCAAAAAAGCGGTAGTAACGACATTCACACAAAGTTGTTCGACTGCTTGTTCTTTATAAGTAGAGGTCGTAGTAGAAGTACTCGTAGCACTGCTTCTTGATAAGAGGTCGTAGTGGAGGAAGTACTCGCACCGTGTTCGACCTCCGCGAAATACACTTGAACTTGTTGTAGTAGGTGAGGAAAAAGACATGTTGACCGCTTTTACTCCCACGAGGAGCGTTGCGGAAACGTGCAAGACCGGGAAAGCTGTGAACGAAATCGTGTCCAGATGAGAGGGCGTTTCCGCGGCTGCGACATGCTGCCGCCACTCGCTCGGACAGCGCTCAAGCGCCTCCTGTGTAGGAGGAGGACGACGAAGATGAGCAGATCTTCTCAAGAACAGCATCTTCATGCTGTTGTTGGGCTGCTGCAAGCCAAAAGAAGATGTCGAGCGTTTTTCGTCGGATTTTTCTTCCTCCTGCAGGCCCTGCTCGTTACCTCAACCCGCAGCGATGACGATGACAGCAGGTCGGACACGAAGATATCGGGTTCAGGAGTTGTGCGAAGACCTGCGGCAGAGAAGAGTAGCAAGAGCCCGCAGGACGAGGATGTTGAGGCGTTTGCCGAGGAAGTGGAACGGTTGCTCCAGGAGAAGGAGGAAGCGGAACGGTACCTACCGAAAAGACCCGAAGTCCACCTGAAAAAGCGGCCAAAGACAGCACTAAAAGAGGGAATTGCTTACAACGAGGTTTTCCGGCAGCGCGTAGAACAAGAGCGAAGACGGCTCTCGGAAAAAGGCGAAGCCGCGGAGAACACGAAAACACTGTTGACTTCGGGTCTCGACCCAGCGAAAGTTGTAGAGTTGGTAGACCGACAAACTTCACGCCCGAGCACGGGAAACGGTGCTTCAAGTGCGTCGAAGGTAGGAGACCACGATATTACTGTAAAAGATACGCATCTCCAAGGAGGCGGTGGCCCCAAAGGAGCGGCAAAAAATTTTGGATTTGAGAAGAATCTAAGGCGTGAGCTGACCTCAAAACGGTCTTATGACGATCCCGATCTGATGACAACGTCGCGAGATCTGCAGAGGCGCCTCACGGTAGAAGAGGGTCTTCGCCTCGCAGTTGCGACTCCAGCAGCTGCGCCTCTAGCGAGGAGTACATCCGATAAAACCTCTGCGGTTGACAGTAGCGACAGCAGGGCGCAAAAGAGGAGTTCCACTCATTCTACTCCAGATGGTTTGACGCGACGGCTTTCCCAATTGACAGAGCACGAGCGGCAGAAGCACCACGCAAGTCAGTGGGCAGCGACTGCACGTGCCGCGAGTGTAGCTGAAGTAGAGCGGGAGCGGTTATCGCGCGAGCAAGAACAAGCTGCTCCTCCACTCCGCAAAAATAGTGACCATGGAAGGGCTTCATCAATCGCTTCAAGTTCAATGAGGAGGAGCAACGAACAAGATGAGGAGCAACGAAGACTCCAAGGCTCGTCTGGCGGTGTAGATGGCGTAAATCTAGCACTGAATAAGGGTGTTGCGCTGTCCTCCACGGGAACCGAAGTGCACCCGAATCCGGCCATAGGCTCACGACAAGGCAGTGCGAGCTACGCGGTCGATGGAACGAAGGGAATGTCTTTTTTCCAAGACGGGTGCGCGCAGACGTGGTCCCGCGCCACCGGGGACGGGGGCGAGGACACCGATGACTTCCCGTGGCTCCGGGTGGATTTGGGGCGTCCCGAGCACGTGGGTTTGGTGCGGCTGTGGCCTCGGAACGACGTTTTGAAGACACTGACGCACTTCGAGTTTCGTGTTGGCACGATTGGCGGAGACCGATACGACGAGAACGTCATCTGCAGTTCGGGTCCCGGGGGAGGCCTCTCCGGTGTCACCGAAATGGACGACGACGGGGTCACGCTGATTCCTGGGCAGATGAACTCCATCACGTGCGAAGCGTTCGGGCGGTACGTTTTTATCCTCATCCGAAAGCGCAGTGCAGTCTTGTCGCTCTGCGAGGTCGAGGTCATAGCGCAAGGACCAGTGGGTCGAGCGGACCTGTCCGCGGTGGCGGGGCAACCCTTCAACATCTATCTACAAGGGATAGGGATGCAATTGGCAAATCGCATCCGAATCGTCGAAGACACCATCCTGTGCGGCACATTGGAGAGCAGAACGATGTCGCACTCCGTCTTCCCTCTCACCTCGCCTGAAGGTGCGTTTTTTCCTTACTAGAAAGAGCGCAGAGCGTTCTTATGTTGTGATCAGTATACGAAGTAGATATTAGTTTATTCTATTCGCCATGATTTTAGTAGACATAGACTTTCTTTTGATGTATGCGAGGTCCATTGAGTTCTTGGAAGCTTTGCACTTTTCAACAATGACGGATAAAGACATCGTGATGTTAGAAGTAACACCTATGTTGCCTTGACCTAGGTCCTCCGGATCTGACCGGCGCCTCTTTGTGGGAGCAGTGGTCCAACGTGACGATTGCTCGTGCGGGTTACTACAAAGTGTGCTGGTGCGGTGGCAGTTGCGACGTCGGCGAGAGCGTCTTTTCGACACATGCCCTCCGTCTCGTTCTGACCGGGTCGATCGTGACGATCTCCAACGGCGTCGGACGCGCGCCGGCCAATTTGACGGACCCTGGTGTCGTGGACGGCGTCCCGATTATCCACAGCGCAATGTCAAAGCCCCTTGATGTGGCAGTGATGGAGCGAGGTATCTTCGTCGCCGAGGGACATCGGATACGCTACTTAGACCTGATTATGGGACAGGCGTACCGCATTGCGGGGAACCTCTACTCGGGGAACGGGGGTGATGGAGGACTCTCGCAGGCCGCTCTCCTGAACAAACCTGCCGGGCTGACGATTGACAAGCGCTATTACTGGGAGTTCCTGGCGACGGACGCAGCGTTCGGCACAGCCACGTTCCAAACCGCTAAAGTTAAGGACTACTAGAAACATTCAAAGTACAGATTATAGCACTTGCTTAATATTACGATAGATTTTACATCTACCTCCTAGTTCCGTAGAGCTCTTCTAAGAAGTGGGATATGTTCCAGAACACGCAGCACTTCGTGTATCGGCTGTACTTGGCGGAGCAGCACAACCATCAGGTTCGAGCGATAGAGTATAGTCCGAAGCATTTGCTAACTACGGCAATCACGGAAGCAGAACTATACACCACAACGGGGATCATTTCGCGTATTGCAGGCACGGGCTCTCCGGGTTTCTCTGGGGATGGCGGAGCAGCGCTGTTGGCAAGGTTGGACTCGCCTAGTGGGATCTACTTGGACGCGGAAAAGATGCTCTGGTTGGCAGATTCACTGAACAACCGGATTCGCATTGTCTTCCTTTTATGAACTACAAGACGGAGGTTTCGGATGAAACTATCATCTTTTATTTTTCATGATCGTTTGTTCTGTTTTCTTGTAGACATTCTTTTGGTAAAGAAGCGGTGACTTTCCCATGATTGACCTATGATTGAGCAAATCTTGGTCTAGGGTGAAAACCTTGAAGTTGCTATTTTCCCCTTGTCCCCTCCTTACTTTCTCTTGTGCCTGCCTCGTCTTTGTCTACTTAGTCATTATAGTCCCTTCGCCTTACTATTGCCACTACTTCTCCTACTAAATGTGATGTTCCTTTCTAATACTTGACCCATTGAGCTCGCGATTTGGGAAAATTTACACTGCTATCGGCGAGGGGCCCCAGGGATATGGTGGTGACGGTGGAAATTCCCTGCGTGCGCAGATCAACTTCCCCAAAGGTGTCGTCTGCACTCACGTAGACCCTCTGGAGGAGGATGATGAGGAGGGAAGGCTTCTGCGGGCTGTGGTCTACATCACAGAACACGGAAACCACATCGGGCGAGTAGTGCAGATGCACTTCGGCGAAACCTGCGGACTTCAAAACGGTCCTATTTGCGGTCTCATCGACACTTACGTCGGCACGCCGATGCAGAGTGGGTAAGGCTTCTTTTTTTTACAGTAAGACGGTTGTGCTTGTTGATGTATCTTCAGTCTAGTCAACACTGACTTTGTTCAGATTACATATACCGAATAGATCGATATCGAAACGATGCACCATCTTGATGTATGACCATATGTAACCTTTGAATATTTAACCAGTGTTGATTTGTATCTGATATTTTGACCAGGGATTTGTTGGGGAATCTGAGGAGCACTGCTTTTTTGAATGCCCCTATGGGTCTGGCGTTTAACCAGTTGACCAATATGCTGACGATGTCCGACTGGGGGAATCACCGATTAATCGGGATGCCGACAGCGCAGGTTGTTAGTATGGGTTGCTGGCGTGATTCAACTGATCCGAATGCGGTGTTACTGAAATCGCTGGAGAACCCGAATCCGCCTTCGCCTTACCTAGTGGGCGATTACTTGACGCGCAAGAACCCGGTGCACGCTTGCTTCTTAGAGTCCTTGCGTATGGGTTTCGTGCTGTTTGGCATTCGCCAAGGCGGGGAGTGCGTGTCCAACAAGAATGCGGAGAACACTTACAAGGCCTATAAGACGTCCACGACGTGCGTCGACGGGCTGGGGGCCACGTCCGACAATAACATCTACAAAATCATCGCGCCAGGGCAGGCGTTAGCGGAGCTCGGGCGCGTGTTCGCGATCGCCAATGCAGGGGGGTTGCCCGGTTACGACCAAAAAGCGCTGGCGGACTTTAGCATTGCTCTGAACGCCGTAGACACTCAACTGCACAGTCCTTCCGGGATCGACGTAGATCCAGCGAGCAACAACGTGTGGATCGCGGACGCTTTGAACAATCGTGTGCGCGTGATTTACGGGCAGGCGGGTCCGAACAGTGGCCAGACCTATCGCTGCACAAACGGCATGCGGTGCATCATAGAGATTCGCGGCAACGGCCTGATGACCACGGATCGCATTGGCATGTTTCCGCACGGAACGAAGTGCGGCGATCCGAAGTCCTTTTTTAGTAAAGGCTTTACAACGCTGGCAGGCGTGAGCACGAATCCCGCGACGCTGATTCCCTCGAACATGTTTGACGCGAAAGAATTCGACTTGGGCGTGCCGCGAGTGGAAAAAGCCGCCTTATTTCAGGTCTGTTTCTGTCCAGACCAGAGCGCACGTGGCAGTGGGACAGCGGCAACCAGTGCGACGGGTCGCGTGTGTCAGGACTCGCGCTATTTTACCACAAGTGCGGGTACTCTGACCATGAGCGGTCCAGATCGACTGCGGCTGGACGTGCGCGCTGGCGAGGCGTTTCACTTAACCGTGACCGGGTTGGATTTGCACATCCAGGATCGAGTGATGTTCACGCCAGCGGTAGACGGCGTAACCGGCGCTGCGAGAACGTGCATGGACAACTTCTTGCTAGGCTCTGTTCAGGATCAAGTATCTCATCTGCCGGACGTGGTGAACATGTTCATGTACGAGACCGCAATCACCTCTCCGTACCAAATTCCCCGTGATTTCGGCAACACAACTGTGAGTTTGTGGCAAAGGCTAGAACTGAAACGCGGTGGAGTTTATCTGGCTTGTTGGTGTGATGGCCAGCGGGAGCCGCCGGTTGGCTTCCGCTCAAGGCTGAATTCCGACTTAGTCGCGTGTCGACGCAAAGGCGACTACCAGACGCAGGCCGTGGAAGTGCACGTGCATGGTCCTTACACCATGGACGGCACCTTCTACGCGCCCGGCGAAATGAGTATCGTGTACTCGGCGCAAGTTGCGACCTTTGTGCAGCTGAAGCTCGAAGGGAGCCGCTTTCGTCGCTCGGACCGCATTCGCATTGTGAAGAAGCTCAGCGCGAACCACAAGTGCGGCACTCTCGGTTCCATGGAGTTCAGCGACACCATGTTCGGGAAGGCGCCCACAGGCCCTCCACTAATCATTTCGGAGTATAGCGCGACCTGGACCGACTTTCAGTTCAAGGACAACAAGGAAATGCTCGTCTGCTTCTGTGGACGCACCACGGGGACGATGGATCACGTGTCACAGAATTTTCCAGGGCAAATCAACACGAAGACGCATGATGGCTGTGTACGCGACGAAGACTACAACATTTTAGCGGGGGTGCTCAAAGTAAAGGGGTTGTCAGCGACGCAAACCGACGACGGAATATTCCGTGTGCCAAAAGGTATTCTTGTGATTGCCTCCTTTGAACCTGCAAGCATGGCTTTTGTTTCTGAATTTCAACGGACCAAATATCATTTGTACTTGTAAGTAGAATATTCGAAAGCTGCGCTGCATCTTGCAGGGCATGAACGTTCATCACTAGTCGATCCACATCACTTAGCTTCAATATGATGTCTATGTTTTATACGGCATGATAGGAGCCTTTGATGAATTCTTCAGCCACCGAATTCGCATTGACGCTCGTTGGCGAGGATTTCACGCGTGGAGAGAAGATCTCTCTCGTAGAGACCTACATCAATTGTGGATCGTCCTCGGCAAGTGTTTCCTCAGCTCAGCTTTTAGGGGATCAAATCGAGAATATTCCGATGCGCAACGCAGCGCGAACGGAAATCACGTGGTCGGGCCTGCGCATTGACAGCGACACAATTTTGAAGATCTGTTACTGCGGTGGCGACTGCGAGCGCGGCAGCAACTACATGCTGGAGATAGGAGCGGTGCTGGTAGGGGCGGCGGCGTCCCACTCGAAACTGCAGACGAGTCTGGTCACAGCGAATCCGACCGAGAAGGACCTGGTGGAATTCAACAAAATGCACGCGCACCCAGTACAATACTGGAAAACCAAGGCGAATGTCTTGTATGGCCATATTCTGCACGTCAAGACTCGGGACACGCCAGCGGCGCACTCGGGGTCGGCGGGTCCCTTCCACGTCTACTTCTGCCGCACCGAAACGGAGTGCATGCCGCAATACGCAGTGCTCTCGAATCTGGAAGCTCTCGGCCGACAAGCGTGCAAGGGTACGACGTGCTGCGGGAAGGGTACGATGAACAACGGTGCGTGCGTGTGCAACACTGGTTACACGGGTGACCTGTGCGAGGTACAGGTGTTCACGCGACCGCGGTACCTGATCTCACCGGTTGCGCTCGAATTTCGCAGCATCAAAATCGTCGCCGGCACCAACGATGCCTGGTTTTGCGAGTACATCGTTGCCCACTTCGGCGGCGACTTGGACGACGAGGACCGCGCCATGTACGACAAAAGCAACAAATACCTGCTGAACAGTTGGTTCTCTGCGAATCCAGAGCCGCGTAGTATCACCACCGGAAAGTACTACTTCTACGAAAACAACTGGCGCAACGCGTTGCAGCAGCCAGCCTTCACATTCCCGTTTCCGAGTAAGAAGATCAGCAACGAGTACTACTTGCAGAGTGACCCGTGTAACGGGTGTTCGCTAGGTTACGAGTGCGTACAGGTGCCCATTCAGGCAGGCGAATTGTTGTGGCGGGACTTCGAGTTTAAGAAGGCAGAGGCGACGGACACTATCGGTAGTGCGCAGGCTACGTGCCAGCCAGTGTGCGGCGACGGCCTTGTCGTGGCGGATGAACAGTGCGACGACGCGAATATTCTGCCCGATGACGGATGCTCGCCTTTTTGTACAGTGGAGCACGCGTGGCGGTGTGTCTCGAACTACGTGGAGGGCAACGCGAGGGTGGCATTGCGCAGTGTTTGCGCCCTGGAATTCTGCAACGAGCGAGCCGGCGCAAGCGTTCTTACGCAGAACTATGGCCTTTCGCACTTCCAGCGTGGGCATCAGATCGGCTACATCTGCAGTGAGTCAGCAGCCAGGACGATTGTTCCGAGAGACGATACCTTTCTCCGCTGCTACGCGTGGACTCCGCTGCTGGAACTGCCCGCCGGCGCCCCCCGCGACGACATCTGTCCTTCCACTCTGTACCAGTACCACAATTTCCAAAGTTTGAAGGGCACGGGGTTTGACACCTTTTCCTTCCGCCCGCAGCGATACACGAAAGTGGACTGTCGTGCGTTCGATATGATTGAGCGACCACCTGGCCGAACAGTGGACACGCAGTTGGTGAACCAGAAAAAAGATGCACCTTTTCGGACTCACGGCTACCGAACGAAAGAGGAGTGCCGGGATGCTTGCTTTGTTGATCCGGATTGCGTTTACTCCCAGTTCTGGATACAAAATGAGGCACCTAGCGATTGCGACCTTACCTTCGACTGCCACTCGTTCTGCAAGATCGTCGTGGCGTATTATTTAAATCTTGGACTATATAGACTTTGTGTTTTTTTTCCAGTCATCTCTCTTGTGGACGGTTGGAACCAACATTATCAGTTATGTAGAGGTACTACAGCAGGTACAAACAGTAACAGATTATGTGCATGCGATGTCGGTTGTCACACGAAGGATGAAAAGACACGCGAGTCGCTAAAAACGGATCTTCTTTCTGATCGTTTTGAGGCACTTTGCGTAATGTCCAAAAACCAACAGGTACACTGTCGAGCGGGCTGCGACGGCTTCGGAAAAGCAGCAGTTTGGACCCGGATACTCGTACCTGTACCAAAAGGCTCGTCGCGCAGGCGGAACGCAGACTGGCGACTACTACTGCGGCATCCAGAAAGCGCCGCAGCCTGTAAGCGCTTACTATACGCAGGACTTCGGAGCGGCCATTGTCCTCTTCTCTGACGCAATTCAAGGCGTCGGCCCCACGCTGTTTCAAGAGGGATTCTGCACAGACTACGTCGCGGGAGTGAGCAACGGCGTGATTGGTGGGACTGAAGCGCAGTGCATCTGGAAGTCGCCGAAGCATTTGTATGTCCAATTTGGCGGTCGAGCTATGATCGGCAACACAGAGTGGGCTCTCACGGCCAGCGTAACAGCCACCACGACTTTGGCAATTGGCGGTAGCATGGTCCCAACAACGACGGTGGCGCCACCGCGGGCATTGCAGGTGGCAGAACAAAGCTTCGGGGCAGCAGGAGAGGTTGCTCGACTTCCTCCACATGACGTCGAAGGACGTCTTCTGACGACCACGACATCTCTCACGACCCATGTTCCAGTGTACGACCACTTGCGCCAAATTCATGGTGGACCCAGCTTTGTCGTTTTCAAGTCTCCGCATCTACGACCTCGAGGACAACCCGACTTTCCAGTACCGACGTCGGATAAACACTATCCCATCCCGGTGCGCTCACCGCCCTCACTGGTAGCTAGATCGCCGCAGGTGATGCTCAAAGCCCCAGACTCCATCGGAACGTGCAGTGATGTCGAATTCGAAGCCTCGCAGAGTCACACAAGCGGTACTTTTGTCTTGGTGGTTCGAAGCAAATTTCTCGTCACAGGGTTGCTCTGCCTCTGTTGATATTCATTACTCACGGACGGTTCATAATTCCAGATACTTTCTTAGCTTAACCACGATTTGTTGCATGGATCTGACACTCAGCACCTCTTCAAGGCGTTAGAAATAACTTTGTTTCTCGATTCAGCATCGTAATTTGACAAATAAACGTAGGTATGCGTCGTTGGGCCTCCGTGAAATGGACGTGCATGGAGACGCGACCGATGGACGAGAATGATCTGATGCAGGTGGTGCGAGACATTCTGTACAACTACTGCGAGACGCACATCCAGCCTTTGCTAGATTCGAAGCCTTGGTGTGGAAGCGAGAAGAGCAACGATCCAAGTGTGATTGGTGTGCGCCCCTGCGATTTGAAAGTTGTCTTACCGTTGTCCGTGGTGTGCCAGCTGCAGAGTGTTTCCTTGAGAGTGGAAGTCGGCACGTTCAACGGAATGACCTCCATGGCAGAGGCCACAGCGACGCGAGGGAGTCGCAACCCGTTCCTGCCCATGGCGCGTGCGATTGGGCCTTCCTCCCTGACGCTGCCTATGGAGATCGACGCGACGAAGCCGATCAGGTTTGAAGTAACAACCAAGGCACCCGAATACCTCAGGAACTGCTACACAGTGTGCCCCCAAAGTTCCCCCTTCTTCCGAACGACGGCTTCGGTCTCGACAACAATTAGCCCATTGACAGATCAATCACAGGAGGAACTCGCTGGCATGGTGCAGGACTTCATCAAGGTAATGAAATACTTACTTACGTGTGATGAAGTACAACATCTACATCTACTTGAAACTGAGATTATAGCTCTTTCCTACTAAATGCATCTGGTGCAATTGCATTTATTGCAAATATTCTCCTGAAGCAGATTCGGACAGGCCTTGAATGCTAAGTAGCTCTCTGTTTCTTGTGAGTTTGATTTCTAAATGGCATTGCCTATACATAACGCCAGATTCGCTGGTATTACGGCAACTGGATGATGAGCCCTACCGGCGAGCGCACTGCGCCAAGCATGATGGAGCTGTTCTCGGTCGAAGATCAGAATGAGAGCGTGAACCAGAACGTGCTGTTGATATCTCAGTTTCGCAATCCGCACCTGTTCTACCAGCCGGGCGCAATTTGGTACTTCGCCGCTGCGGTGACCTACTCAACGCGTGCGGCAAGCGAAACCGCGTTCTCACTGGTGCCGTTCGAAGTAAAGATCGACCAAGTGCAGCAAGTTAACGTGCACTTGCGAGCGCCACTTGTGGTGCAGGGCACGACGTGCGGTTTCATTGTCGACGCGCACCAAACCTCATACACTGAATTGCGGGCTTGGTCACACTCAGCGACAGAAAGACGCCAGCTGCTCTTAGAGGGTGACGCAGCAGAAGACTCGAGCAATGTTTGGGACCCCAAGAAGAGAAAAATGACAGTACATAACTTTACATACTACAGTCTAAACACGATGCAAGCTAGAAGCAAGTAGTAAAGTTTTCAAAATCTGATGCCAATTCTTTTGATGTTCTTCTCTGGTCTTCTCTTTTATCTTCCTCAAAGTCCTCCTTTTCTATTGCTCCGATGATGGTGATATCGATATCTAATATGCTTAGCATTACTGCGAATATTTTTCAGTATCATGATCTCTTAGGCCGCTGAGCGCAAACGCATTTTGAAGAGTGCAGAGATCACGCATCCCGACAACCTAAAGCGAGTGCCTAATGCTGGGTTTAGCGAGAAGGCTTTCGAGGCGATGGAGCATGAGCGGGAGGACGATATGCCAGTTCTAGCTCGTTGGCTCGAAGCTGGCGGGACTTCCTTCGATTTTTTGCGTGCATTAGAGAAGAGACGAGACGACATTCGATCCATCTCCAGCTTCGATTCTAATCGGTACAAGCATCTAAAGCTGCCAGGAATGAGGCGCCAGAAGAACGCGGAAGTCAAAGCACTCCCAAGTAATGTTGCCCACGCTGGATTTGCGGACGAACGTGCGTTGCAGAATGGTACTTGTTGGTGCGACGTCACGTTATAATAACGTGTTGGGGATTTGTTAGTAAGAAACTACCAGTGTTGAAAAAAAAAGAATGCTTACTAGAAATGAATGTTGAATTAATTGACACAACTATTTCAGCCGGCGGCTTTTCGTCGACAACGACGACTACGACGAAGACCTTTGCAATGTCGCAGTGGGATGGACTGACGCATTTGGATGATCCCCGTTTCCTCGATTGCTTCGAGACTTTTCCGGACTTAAAGGAGATCGAAAATCCTACGCCAGCCTACAATTTGCGCAACATCTGCTTGGCTTTGAACAGTACCACATCGTATCACTGGTGTGCCGTTTCCCTTGAGTCGGCACGCGTCTCTACGCAGACGCTTTCGCCGGTTTACTGCGAGCTAGCGCGCACAAATTGTACCCGCGCAGTGAGTCCGCCGATTCCGGAGCCCTCGTGGTGCAAGATTGCACCAATTGTGGTGGACCCAGACAGCGTGACGTTCGTCGGTTCCGAGCCGACCACTCCGCATCGCATGGTCTACCGCTGGGGCTGCCGCATGCTGCCGAGTACTGCGGATGACGAGGACCCCGCAAGCCCCACACCCGAAAGCATTATGGTCGAAGTGCGGCAAAAACTCGAAGTTTGCCAAAATGCCTACGGGTTCGTGCCCGCAATGGAGATGCCGGTCGGTCTGCGAGCTGGAATCTACGAGTTCACGGTCGAAGTGTACGATCGAGCGACGCAGTACATGGTCTACAACGTGCAGCGGTCCATTCTGGTGCAAGTGCTGGGCGTGGAAGCGGAGGATATCTTTCCGGTGCACATCGCGAGCAGCAACTTTCGGTCGGTGGTCACCGACATGGGTCGCGGCCCGACGTGCATACGCGCGGACGACAAATCCGAGAAGCGATTCATGATGCGCTTCCGCGGTACGGATCCACGGGAAAACATGCGGAACATGGTCATGATTGACATGGAAAACACCGCTTCGCAGGCCTCTATAAAAGGACAATACCCCAACTTTGGCACGGCCATGGCTGAGAGCGTAACCTTTGAGAAGTATCGCCGTGACCTAGGATTCACCATCACGGAAACCACTTCACTGACGGAGTACGCGATCCACGGATACTCGAAGATGCTGTCCGCGGGGTTCACCTACGACTTCTTCGTGGTAGGTGCGGAAAAGAAAGCACCGACGAAAGTCACGGCGTTCTTCAGGTACAAATTAGAAAAAAGTGCTGAAGAAAACCACTGGTCGGCGATGTCTAGCGTTGGAGAAATATTTACCGACGCAGTATATTTAATTAATCTTTCTCATTGATCAAAATTGCAACTACAACAGGTATACCAATGAGACGAATGATCGGCTGACTCTGACGGCTCAGTTCCCAGAGTATCCGTATCGATTTCCCGAAGAAACGATCGATCCGGATGGCACAAAAAAGATGCGCGGTGTCTCGGGGCCCATGCTGGAGCCTGCAGTCGCTCCTGGCACGCCGAGTCTGATCTCTGTCCCGACTTCTGGCGTTGCGGTCAAGGACATGTTCAAGATGGATCAGATTTGGAGTAGCAATTATGCGCCTTTGGAGTACAAGTACGTGTACGCAGAAGTCCCTCCTCTCTTGCACACTGCCTTCGTGGATTGCCGAGACTTCGACAGCGACCCCGTGATCCGACGAAACGCAACGAGCTTTTTGGCCGCTACTCTGCAACCAGTGCTGAAAGAAATGCGGGAATACTCTTACCGTACGGACATGGAGACTACGTTTGCGCAGGGCAACTATTTAGTAGGCGGTATTGCACGGGATCGCTTAGGGGCTACGAGTGCAACCTACGCTTGTGTTGAGGTCACGGAGTTGCACCGGGAGGACGCGACGTTCTCTCCCATCAAGAAACTGGAAGCACTGGACGAGTTTGTGCGACGAAGTTCGGACGCGTTGTCGATTTTACGCGGCCACAACCAGCCGGGCGGCGAAATAGCGTTCATCTACGAGATTTTGACCAAGGACATGCCGAACTTCTGGGCCTACGACTGGGAGACCATGGCGTTCAACAACGACCCGACGCGTGAGTTCGTGCAGCCTCTTAACGCGGCGCCCTTCGTGAGCAAAGAGCAACGCGAACGCGGAGCAGAATTCGTGCGTCAGGTCCTGTCCTCCATGCGCCTCGCGGCGGGCCAACTGCACTCCGACAATTTCCGCAAGGAAGACGCAGAGACAAGCAGTGGCAGTAATTCGGAGCAGGGTTCGATGATGCCCAGTAGTATTGCCGGCACTTCGGAATCCTCAAGTGGAGGAAGCAACGGAACCACTCTCCGGGAACTAGGTGATGAAGAATCTGGCGAGAAAGATCCACAGGACGTCAATAGCAGGGTAAGCAAAGCCGGTCTTGCTGCTGCAAGAGCAGTGGGAGAAGAGAATTTGGCACTGTTGCAAGGCATACTACCGGATGGAAGAAGCAAGAAGGCAATGCTGCGTACGGATCTCCTGAAAGAAGTGGTTGCAAGTGCAGTCCGACAGCCTGACGAAGCGAAAGAGCAAACGAAGCGCAAGGCGTCGGAAAAGACGGGAGAGGAGCAGGCGCTGGGAGACGCATGGGAACGCGGCATAGACGTGGATGTCGATGGTTTTTTCACCAGTGGAGAGAAGAGCAGAAGAGCACTGTCAGGCCATGATGGCGGAGACCACTTGAAGCGACACGTTTTGTTGAATAGTGTGAACAAACTGTTTCACATCAACACGTTGTCGAACTCCTTGTTGCTTATGGCGAAGCAGATTGGCGTGTTCCGGAACAACACGATCGACATCATGGCTGCCGATGTGGTGAACGTAGTCATGCAACGCTTCCGCGACGCACACGGACGGCTTTCGCACTTTGACTCTGCCGCCAACGAGTTCCTGGAGGTCGAGGCCGTCTTGCTGGAGCGCGTACAGCATCTGACGTTGCCGCGCAACCAGAAGACCGTCTCCAACTTCAACTACACCGACCACCCGGACGCGAGACTCTCGAGGATTATCATCGAGGGCGTGGTCAACATCGCAGAAGCGTATGTTGTGCAAGCGCCCATCGGCATTCTGCAGACTGTGACGGCACCGTTTATTGATCCAGCGCGGGCGACGCCGCTGGCTTTGTCCATTTCCATCGCGCGGGATCGGCCGGGCCGCTACGAGACGGGGGAAAGCGACGGCGTGGGCAAGAATCTAGTGCCGAACGCAAACCTGGTCGGGCGCTGGCCATACCCGTATACACGAGTGGCACTGATGGGCTCTCCAATAACGGACGTGCTGATGAACGCTCCCTGGCACAGCGGCGGTGTTTTCCACATGAACTACGCCGATGCAACCGGCGGCCGGCCACCAGTGGTGTGGGACTCGGCAGCGATGATCGGTCGTCGTACCCAAGAAGCGGAAGAAGGTTCTCTAGAAAACAACGAGGTGGAACCATATTATCCTTCTGCTGCGATCGAAGAGTCGAACGTCTTCGACTCAGACGAAGTTCCAGTCCCACGTGAGCTAGCAACCATCACGATAACTACGACCTCCGCAAGCATCGGGAAAGTCATCACACGTACTTCTATGTATATATGTACCAGGGAGGGAGGCCCCCTCCCCCCCCCCCTGTGGATGGATCTGGTGTGGACCACGCCAGAGGGGTCCAGCCTTGCCACCTTATTGGCCAGGCCTGTCGAGGGGCTGCCGGGCGGGAATGCCTCAAAGCGCCCACTTCTGACCCCTTCCCGCTTCTTGCATGTACCCTACAGACCTGGCAAAGGCAGGGCCCCGCTGGCTTGTTGCATGTACCCGACAGACCTGGCAAAGGTGGCAAAGGCCGGGCCCCGCTGCCTTGTTGCATGTATCCACCGACCCGGCAAAGGGGGCAAAGGCAGGGCCCCGCTGCCTTGTTGCGTGTACCCTACAGACCTGGCAAAGGGGGCAAAGGCAGGGCCCCGCTGCCTTGTTGCGTGTACCCTACAGACCTGGCAAAGGTGGCCAAGGCCGGGCCCCGCTGCCTTGTTGCATGTACCCTACAGACCTGGCAAAGGGGGCAAAGGCGGGAACCCACCCCCTTGGCGTAGGGTTGGGCACACGCAACACGACAAGAGGGCCCAGCCTTTGCCACCTTTGCCAGGTCTGTAGCGTACATGCAAGAAGCGGGAAGGGGTCAGAAATGGGCGCTTTGAGGCCTTCCCCCCCGGCAGCCCCTCGAAAAGAGGGGCCGGGGCGGGGAGGCCCCCCCCCCTTCAAAAAGTTAGATCGGGGGGGGGGGCCTCCAGCCCTGAGCCCTGGAACATATATAAGTCTTGTGAATTACCCATACTGAACTGATCCGTTCTTGATCATGAGTACTACAGGCCTTAGAAGTTTTGCTGTAGTTGTCTGATGGACGAGGGTGAAATTTCTATCTTTAAGCTGGGAAGCACGGCTGCGTCTGCAGCAATTGTCTTCATCATATTTATACGGGGAAGTTGTAAGCTTTAGACAATAAATCAATAGCACCTAAAAACACAACTCACAGAATTTCCGAACCGCATCAACTGTTGGGACGAAGGAGAGACGTTTTTGACGAACGTGAACATTTACAGTATCTCCTGGCCACGCGATCCTTTCTTCTACGCATATGGGGATGTGGGGATCAGAAACAATGTCTCAATGCTGTATTCTCTGGGTTTGCGTTCGTGCAGCCAGCCCTTGCTAGTGCAGAAGATGGGAGTGCTGGAATTGGATTTCCGGCTCGAAACAGAGACGGTGCGCGAGAATCGAAACGGCTACGGCGACATGAATCCATATCGGGTAACTACTGGCTTAGATGCATGCTCAATCATAGCTTTCATCATTTTGATTTCTTGACACACATCTTTTTTCTTCATCTTCATAGCTTCTTGTGGTCCTTCCCTGAACATGTCAATCACAGATCGATCGTCTTTTCTTGATACATTACATGGATAGTTACCAGCAGAGAAACAAAAGCGCATAGACACCCTAACGCTATTCGTTTTCCAGGTTGTTTGGTGGCGTGAAGATCTGATTGACGATGGCGTTCGCGTAATGGCTGGAGGAGAGCGACGGCAGATGTATCAGACAGTTCGGGGGTGGACCGATGGTGGGTGTGAAACACGATGGAACAAGGCACAGGAGAACATGGTATACGCTCGCTGCGACCACATTATCAACCAGTTCTCCAACGGTTTTGCTGGTGGGTACCAAATCTGGGGTCTCGAGACGCTGCCCAAGCCAAGCTACACGCAACCCGAAGTGCCCTCCTTGAACAAATCAGTGCACAACAATTTGACGTACTGGATTTTCTTTACGGGGCTTTTGTTCTATTTCGTGCACAAGTTCGCGTCTCGCGCGGACAAGACCAGCTTCTGGCCGAGTGAAGCGACGCTGTCGCAAATACTCTTCCTTGTCGCGGAACAAGAGCGCCTAGAGCGGTTGAAGGAGCACGAGCGACTACAGGCTATCGCTCGAGACGAGGCCAAGGACCCGTTCTACAAAGTGCTCCGACAGCGCAAGCTGAAGCCGATCGTACTGACAGAAGGCGTGCCGGCGATGCTCGTTTCCACTTCGCAATGGACTTACGAGTTCTTCTTCAAAGTGAACCGAGCGCAAGAACGCGTAAAGCGATGGTACCGAAGACAGCAGAAGGCGCGTGCTGTTACGATTTGCATTGAATACTTTTTCAGCATCATACTTTGCACAGAACAAGAGTAGAGTGCTTGTCTAACAAACATACTTGTTTTCGCTGAAGATTGGTGACAAAAAAGCTTCGAATACATAAATCTTCTACTTGTACAAGGCACTACAGCAACATAAAGAAACCTCTAATATCAAACGCAATCAAGAATGGGTGTCCTGTGTCCAGCTTAGGGCGGAGGAGATGCTGACCAATGAAGTGCGGGAACTGCGCTCCATGCGTGAAAAAACACGTAATCGACTCTATGAGCACTTCTTTCAGCAAACGGAGTTGCACTTATGACCACAAGAATATAAGTATTTCTATCTACGTATTTCCTTTGTTCACCCATCATCCTCGGAGTCGCGCAGGTTCCGGAGCTCGATGTGCAGGATCTATAACCTAACCTAACCTAACCTATATGTTTCCTGTCAGAACTACGCGTCTCGAAGAGAACGCGGCGCCTCGCAGAAGCATCACTTAGTGTAGGAGTAGGTGTTACATAAAGAAAATAGCCGCTTGATTTTTTCTCATCATAGGCTTTCTCCTTTTAAGTGTAGGCGTTAATCAACGATAGTATAATTCGCTGCTGGATCTTTTCACCTGAGAATCACGAAGAAGAAGTGACCACATGCGTTTCTTATGAAAAGAAATTGTGCGCGTCAGCCTCTAATGCTTCCTGATGATATCCACGTGGACGGACAGACGGTGCGGGTGACGACGATCCATGATTTGTTGGAAACACGGGAGAGTAGCGAGTATGAGAGCACGGCGTCTGACCAAGTAGACGACGGCCTGCCAAAAGAACCTCCGGAGGTCCCAAAGCTCGAGGACGTGCTTTTTGACAACGAGGAGAAGAATGAATTGGAGGACTTGCTAGGTTTGGAAGACGAAGAAGAGGGGGGTGATCGTTTGCCGAAGTTGCCTCCTGGGTGGCAGCATATCGAGCGGGAGGACACAGGTGAGCGTGCGTATCGCAATTTGCTGACGGACTTCATCGCGTCGGAACTTCCCGGGGAGCCAGCGTGGGGGCCGATGACCTTGCTACCGGGATGGATGCTCTGCTATTCCCACAAGTTCGATCGCGCCTACTACTTCTATCCGTCCACAGGGATGACCCAGTGGACCTTCCCGAAGTACGGCGATGAAGTAATGCCGGAGGACCCAGAGAAGCATATGACTCTGCAGCGCATGCAATTATGACGAGGTGATCACTGATAAAAGTGCTGATGTCCCAGCATAACTCCGTGCTAGTAGAGGCGTCAGTAACTAACAAATGCGCGAGAACTCAAAGTCAAAATCAAAGTAGTTCTCCAGATCACAATACAATTACGATCGTACTATAATATTGGTTGTTCTTGTTGAGATGAATATTGGGCAAGGGAATTTCAAGTTGTCTCTAATCTTTGAGATGCGATTAGACGCTATGGATACGAGGCCAGAGATCGGACCCGACGGCAAGCCGTTGCAGGCGATCAAGGCCACAGGTGTTCAGGGCCGACTAGTCCAGAGTGGTGACGGACGCATTGATCCGAAAGCGACTAGCATTTTGAACGAAACCTTCCGGCACCAGACTATGCAGAAGTCGAGTCAAGATCCGAACTTGGCAGCGGGCCCCGCGATGAAGTTTACGAAGTCCCAAGCGCAGATTGACAAGGAGACGATGCAGCAACTGGAATCCCTCGTGGGTGAGGACAACGTGAAGGCTGCGGATGGAGAGACGCTCGACAGTCCTGCTCCGATCGACGGTGAGAACTCGAGAAGCGTGATCGACATGGCGGGCGGCGGTGCCGCAGAAGGGCAGCATCAGTACGCGCGATCCTCAACGGGCCTCTCGTCCACTTCCCTGCATCCGGGGGACACGGATTCGTCGCGCTGGGAGTTAGAGAGCGGAATAGCGTCTGCAATAGGCAGCAGCCACGGTCCGATTGCTTCGCCGCTCAGCGTGACGGGCGGACTGTCTTCTCTTCAAATGGGTGGAGCCAAAGAGGACGTCGTTTCGCTTAGCTGTGTACCAGATCCTAATATCAGCTCGTCCAGTGCTTGTACGGCCACCTCGTCTACTACCGGTCCAGCATTGTCGTCCAGCTCCTCATCGACTTCAGCGATTGATGCGGTCGAGAGAAAGCAGGAAAAGAAGTCGGGGCCATCATCTCTACTGAGGGAGCGCAAATCTTCAGGGAGAAATAAGACCGGGAGGCAGGCGCAAGAGCCTTTGCCTCTGTTTTTGGACCGCGAGCTGTCGCAGATCGGGGGGGAGGTGTACACCACGTTAGTGGAGCGTAGAAGAAGGAACCTGCAGATCGGTGGCAGTTCCTCCAGTTCTTCTCGGTGTAGAAGCCCTGGGACGCCACGTGGCCTGCCGCCAGAACCGAACCCCGCGTGGCTGCAGAATCCACCACTCCCACCTGAAAAGGCGGAGCAAGTTTTCGATGAAGAAAATGCGGTCGCACAAAATCACAGTAAAGGAGATAGTCATTTAACAGAAGACAGGCTGCGGCAGCTAGATCGGCGACGGAGAAAGAGGACAGTCGTGTTGGGCCGTGCGCCTGCCATAGCGCCGAGCGCATCGGGGAGCACCTTAGCAGTGGTGCGGTCCGGTGTGCCGCGACCCTCTGATGCAGAGCCACCAGATATTATCGAGCAATCTACTGTAGAAAACGAACGAAGACAAGCGCACCAGGACGAAGTTGTGGAAGCACAGGGAGGAAGCTCAGCTTTCGGTACAACCAAGAAGGTAGCGCCCATGGGAGAACCAGATGGGTCACCCAGCACCAGGCCCGTAGTGGACATAGAACTCGGCCCCCAGCAGGATCCAAGTCCTTTGGACGACGACGTGGCTGAAGAAGCACACGCAGCACCAGTGGCGCGATTGACATCAAGAAATGCCAATGAACATGACGACTCTCCCAGCACCCACAAAAATGCTTCAGTAGTAGAGGTGGAGCCAGGCGCACAGGTTGTCAGCAAGCATCTCGAAGGCGCTCATCGAAAGAGCCCCTTGCAGAGTCCACGCGCACAAGTTCCCATAGGACAGCATCCGCATGTGCAGGGTCGGCCGCCACCTCAGACGGGACAGACCAATCTTAGTTTGGCCTTGCCAGCTTCACAGAACACCCAGACGGCGATGCGAAACACGACCGCAGCAGCGGTGGTGCCTTATCGGCAGGGTGGCGGACAGCTCGTTGTTGCAGGCGGCAGACTCAATAGCGAAATCACTGCCTCAGCACTCCCACGAAACTGGGAAGTTCACGTCAGCTCAGATGGAAGGGTACGTGCCACTAATGTCTAGTGTGAAAGTGAGCGTCTAGGTACGTAACGAAGGAACGCATTTACTACACGTCGGGCTTCTGTCAGCCGTTTTTTCATCAGGCTAGCAAGAATTATCGCTCTCGAAAAAGAGAATCAGTAGCATTTTGAAATAGTATTCTGCGTAAGGACAGTTCTCGGGTGCTTACGCACGACAAGTACTTCTTGCGCACAACTTCAGAGATCACAGTTAAAGTTGTGAATTAATATGGAAATTCAAATTTGTTATACTTTTTCCAGCTCTACTACGTGAATGTGGTTGCGAACCTGACGCAGTGGGAGTTGCCGCAGCTGCCGTTTCCATGGAAGGAGCGGGTGTCACGAAGCGGGAAGGTGTTCTATATGAACGACCAAACAGGAGTAACCCAGTGGCAATGGCCAGAGGCAGACATGGGTGGAGGATTCGACGAACCAGGGTCCGAATACGAGTCTGACGCGGACGACCTGGAGCATTCCTTAGGGGCCACAAGTCCCTTCGAACTAGCTCTGCCAGGTCAAACCACAATCACATCCGCGTCTGATGGTGCTTATTTCTATACTATAATCGTCTTTTTGTTTTTGATTTTGTTTTTAGTTTCACAACTTCGCAGAATAATTTCTCAGAGACATGGGGATGGTGTTCTCTTTTTAGCCTTTTGCCTCATGCCATATTACACGACCAGGCGCAATCGTGCCATACGGAAAGGACGTCGCTCCAGAGGCGACGGACGTACTTGCAGTCGCTGAAGGTGCGGTGCAGGGTGTGGCTGCGGGCGACAAAGAATGGGGCGTTGACGAGAACTTCGACCGCTTCAAGAATGAAGAGCAAAGAGCCCTCGAGAAAAAGCGAGCGATCGCCAGACAACATCGCACTGCGCATCAGTTAAGTCTTCTGAGAACTACTAGATTTTCTACTTGTAGTCTCCTTCTTCAAAACAAAATATTAGAGCGTACTCAAACCTAGTATGATTAATGATCGAGGTCATCATCTTTCTCGCTCTAATCCTGGTGCGCGGAATACGTGACTTTGTGCGGCAGCATGAGCTTGGGGCGTACGAGCAAAACTGGGGCAAGTATCTCGACGCCGTGAAGGATAAGAAGGAGAAGCTAGATCGCAGTCAACAGCCAGCTCTAGGCAAGAAAATGGAGTTGGATAAAGCCGAACTGAGAGATCTCTTCCCGATCGTGCAGAGGCTACAGTGGACCAAGTGGAATCCCATCAAACTGTACTACAATCTTCCATCAAGCCACTCTCTTTAGATGAAACAAGTTATAGATTGCATGACCCGCTGCATGCATACGTTTCTGATTGCACGATGTTCTTTCACGATCTTCATTCGTCGCATCTTGCGTGGGAACGATATCGAAACATTCTTCTCCCCTATTTTAATCCCATCCATCCTATCCTATCCGTATTATAGCTCTATCCTCACCTTCCCTTCTATACTTCTATCTCAAAATGTTTGGGGAGCAATACATCTTCATGATAAAGATCGCATTAGAAGTGATTTTTCACGAGAACGACTTCTGTATATCTTCAGTATATTAAACATACCACAACTTATCCATGCTTTGTTCTCAGGTATGGGATTCTGTTCATGCAGCGCAATCACTTTGTGCGGATTTTTGAAAACTACGCACGCCCGAGCAAGGCGCATCGCGAGAACCTCTGGGAGACAAGAATATTATGGCATTTTTCAATGTGTCCCTATCATCCGTTTCCTAGCCAAAACTGATATCTGAGATCTAGGTAAAAGATGCGAGGATTAAGTTTGCACCACAAGATAATTGTCTTGCGGCGAGTTTTTTATTTTTGCAAGATTGTTTTGCTCTTCTAAGCACAACTATTGCGGCGTTTGTGATTTCGTGGAGCGTGTTTGGATCGCATGCGCAGATTGAAGATCGAGTATCTGCGGTAGACCTGTCCCATACCAGGTTATTGGCCATGCCTTTTGATTTGTCCTTCGAAGGGTATTACTTTCTTTACCTCTTCTTGGCGGACCTCTTCTCCAGCCTGTGCATCAATTTTTTGGAGGACGTTTTTTTCCTCAGCAGACTGGAACTAAAGTTAAGGTGCCGCGCTGCCCTCTACTTTCATCTTCTTGAAAAGCATCTTGAGAAGAATCTCATTTTAGAGGAAGAGAACGTACTTAATAGACCACGCTTCAACAAAAGTGCGACTAGCTTATTCAAGAAATGTGACTACTTTCAAGATGAAAGAATCTATACATTGGGTACGCTCTAAAAAAGGAGTATCAGCTGGATGAAGAACAGCGACAGGCAAAAATGAAGCACTGGCACAAAATTTCGGCGACTGGGGATGCTTTTCTACATTATCTCAAGGCCTTCCTCACCGGTCTCATGTTCATCTTCGCGGCCGTCACACCGGCACCCAGGGTACTGATTTGTAATGACTTACTTATTTTTAGTTACTTAGAGATCAGAGATTTTATATCACAGTGCTCTTTTAGTTTTAGCCTGTGCCCGAAGATGAAGTAGGTTTTTCTTTGTGGCCAATGCAACTATCCCTTACATGAAACTGCATCGAAGTGCAAGAACTAGAAGGGTTCTAGTCTCTGTTAACTATACCCCTCAACCTTGAGAGGCCTCCTCTCCTTAGTTAACTTTTTACTAGTGTGCTAGCCATCATTGCAAGCGGTTGTGTAAGCTTGGCCACATGTCGAGAAAACGTAGTTTATTTTGGCGTTCCTTTCTCAATTTCAGTCTGCAGTCGCGGTGCTGATTTTTCTTTTGTATCTTGCGTGGCTGCACGTGCTGCGGCCTCTTACCCATGCGCTTGGTGTCTTTCTACTCCTCTTCTTGGCGACTAAAACGGAAAGATTTGATGGCTACCTGTCCTGGTATACGCACACCATGGATTTCCTCTACTTATGGCCAATATTTTGATGAACAGCACTTTGACGATAGCATGTTGTTGATAAGATTGTGAATTTGTTTCATAGGACCGTTTCGCGTAAGATCAAAGTTAGAGCAGTAGACGTACATCACATCTCTCTACTGTTTTGACACTTGTTGATGCGGAACAGTTTCATCTCGCTGATGATTGAGAATGATCATTTGAGATGCACTGCTGATAGGATACCACAACATCTTCGTGCTATCTCTAAGAAGTGTGAGTGTGAGCACAGCGGAATTTCTGGCATGGCGCCTGCATCGGATGATGAAGGAGGCTGTGATAATGAAGCAAGTTCACGAATCCGAGTACGCCTTCGAATTGTGGCAGGCAGTGCTGGATGCGCGCAAACCGACGAAAAAAAAGTCACTTAAGGCTCATCATAGTTTTCCCTATGTTTACCATATTTTTCCCTATGTTTACCAAAGGTCGGCTTACTTTAAGCTTTCTTGTCTCAACTGTTGACTTCCTCCGTAGAATCAGTTATTCTGAGAAAATGAATTCAGGAATCATTCTAAAATGAACTCAAGAGCGATTCCGCGAAAATCATGACGAGACTCAATTTAGTTTAGGTACTGTATCAGCAGGTATCTGTAAGAGATTTGAAGAAGCATTGCGAATTCTTCTAAGTCGCGCTATCGTCGGAATTTGGAGAGTACGGCCGCGAAGTACAAGGAGGACGTGTAATAGCCAAGGAGGTGCGAAGGAAGAAAAGGAACGAAGTGTTTTAAGCTAACTGTTGCTGAAGATGGGTAGAATGGTTCTAGTGGCGCTGGTGATTATCAATATGAAAGGCGTCAGAGGTGACCAACCACTGTGAGCGAGCAAACGCTATCCCACTTAAGAAGCCGTTGGAGTCCGAATGTATGTTGTAGACATATCTCTGTTCTCTCTGCTGGAGACTATATCGTTCTTGATGCTGTATACTCACTCGATATGCCATGACTACTGTATAGATGAAGAAGGCGAAGACTAAATTAAGTACGACTGTTATCACCTCTGCCACTCCAAGGAAAAAGTGGATGCGATTTATATATCAGAACTAGTCGTGAAATAGTAATCTTGAAATTGATAATTTCTTGGTATAGATAGTCACTTCTTGTTCGACCGGTTCTTCCTGATGAGCAAAAGCACCCGAAGAACTCCACAAGAAACTTTCAAGACATTCCCACTGAATAACATTTTCTTCTGATTTCAAAGCTCTCATTATCGCAGTCGCAGCAAGTGAGCCGCAGGTGATTGCAGATGCTGTCCGGCAGCTGCAGCATGTGGCTTTAGAAAGCGAAAGCGCTATGGATCACGCAGTCGGCTGCGCCATTGCTCCCATACGATTTGATGGGAGCGTCTTCGAGATGGGTCTTCGAATTGATAATACTCGCGAAACATCGGCTTTGCATCGACCGCTCGGAAAACTCAGGTGCCTGTATCTGTTTTGTTTGTCAAGTTATTTCATTAAGAACTACCTGCGTATGCTATGACGTTTGATTATGGGGGCGCGTCTGACTCTAGTGGAGGAAAGCACTCAGTCGAGATCTCCTAGCAGTGTACGGCTGCAATGTATGGGATATCAAGGATGTAGATAGTGCATTGAATTTGTGGAAATCACTCGTCCGATAGAAATCATAAATCACCACCCGCTTCTTCTTATAGCTTCTTCACATCAGGTTCAGAAGCTCTTCGGGCGGGCGGAGCCAGAGCGCTACTGTTGGAATTTCGAGCATGGATCCGGATACTTCTGTCTGACACTTGCAGCCACGTTCCATGTGCTGCAGAATAGACTCACCTGACATCTTGTAGACAGTCTGACTTTTTTTCTTAATGGACATGTGGTATAAATATGCTTGACATTCAGAAAAAAGGACTTGCATTCAAAGAAATGGACTGAGCTCCCTCAGCCTTGTGGTGTCTCGCACATGGCCTTCTTCCACAAAGATCGAATCTACGATCGATGCTGTGTCTTTTTTCACCATGGTGGAATCGGTTCGAGGGATTTTCTTTGAGAGTCCTCTGCGTGCTTGTGCGACGAAGTGGTCAGATGTTGTTTTTACGTTTTGACTTTTTGGATTTTTTAGATTTGCCACTGAGTGAAACGACAAAAACAGCTAGCATGGAGAGTCTTGAAAAGGTTAATCTTCAAAGCGGCCCACTTGAGATACAGAGAAAACCGAAATGCAAAAAGTATAGACTTGTCGACCCCTCCTCCCCAAAGATTTCCTTAGTTAAAAGCTTTTACTTTTCGTTTCAGAATAGGTTTATTCAAGATCTCTGATTAAAGAATGTCTAAACTCGAGAGGAGAATGCGAGAAAGGCAGGAAGCCTCAGACCCTCAGCCGCCAAAGAGGGCAAAGACGGACGTGCAGACGGACTCGCCGGAGGCCACACTAGATCGGGATGCTCTAAGTGAGTACTTCACGAAGGGGATTGCTTTGGCGAATCCCGATAGGCGTATACACGAACGCATGTTGAAGATTACGGACTTGGTACTGCGTCACTCGATAGATCAGATAAAGGCCCTGCTGCGGTCTCGAAGTATCACAAACGTGCTTATGCGCATTGAGTTGGACGGTAGCAGCAGAGGCATACTCGGGAAAGGGGAAGCAGGTCGTGAAGTCTGGCATGGTTCCAAATGGATGATATTCGATGGGCTTTTCGAGTGGGGGCCTTCCGATAAACGTGGAAGTGTCAAGCTGCCACTACCGACTGTCTTGTATCCACCATCAAGACTGAAAAAGAAGGGCCTGATCGACGCAGCTACGATTGCAGCGGCGGCACAAGATGGGTTTTTGCCACCGCAGCCACTACCTGTCTCTGAAGCTTTTGATGTCGCCGCGCTACTCTATGACATCATCGACGTGAAAGGCCTTGTCGAGGCGACGCCACCGGGAAAGATTGTCATCCTGCAGCCAGCGACGGATAGTGGTGGGTCCACTCTCAATCAGCACCTCTTCTTCATGAATATACTGGAGGAAAAGGCACAGGGGCGCTTCATCGTTTGGCCGATGCGTTGCCGTATACATCAAGGCGCCATAGTGGGAAAAGAGACTGCGCATTTCTTCTTGCAGGTCATGAAGATTATTCCAAAGAATTGGGATAAGAAAACCCACTTGCAGTGCAAGACGATGATGCACAAGAGGGCGGACGTGTCGGCTGCACTTTCTGCGGAGTTGAACTTCCGGGTTACACCGGTAGAGGAAAAGCCTGAGGAGCAGGAGACGCTTCAGTCTTTGCTGAAGCGCATGGCGGTTGGTGAAGCTGTTCTAAAGGTTTTGAAAGATGCAAGAAAGGACGCTGATTCACTCCCGTGCCAAAAGAAGAGCGTTCCGCAAGTGCGAAAAGCGATAGTTGGTCTCAGTGCTGGATTCGCCAAACCGTCCTGGACCCGATGGCTATCATTTTCACGCGGCATGGCTAAGCTTGTGGTCTTATGGGTATTTTGGCTTGTGGAGTTGTCTATTCGTATGTGGGGTGACGGGCGCATCAGAATCAAAGATGAAGAAGTGCCTAACCCCTATGTTGCGATTCGAAAAAGCGGACACGAGTTGGAGTATTTACTTTCGATGTTGATCATCACGAAAATCCTTGAGCCTGTTGAGAAGGATACGGCGATATATCTTCGTGGAGACAAGGTGAAGAGGTCGGAGCGGGTCGCGAAGTTTTGTTCGTGTTTTAAGCAGGCGGAAGAATGGCTCCGAACCAACGAGATCGATCGTGAGGCTTCTCTGATTTTAGGTCGTGCACTCTCAGAGACGGAGCAGGCGCTTTTGGTACTTAAAAGTAGCCCTTTAGATCTTTAGATGTGCACTGTTTCTTTATGTGTATGCTACTTAACCTGCGCAGCGATTCGCATTAGATGTTAAAGTGTGACTATCCGACATAGCCACTGCGTCGTCTATGCGTTGCTTCGTGTTGAATCAGGTCCGACCGATGCGTCACGCCGCTCAGCTCGCACTGGTGGCGATGCGTCTAAATTGGGAGTTCAGGATGGGGGATTTTCGTGATTCACATGAGGAATGGCTGTCGCGTTTTCGGGAGGGGAAAGAGTCGTATGCGTCCCTCCAGGCTTTGGATTTAGAGCGCACCAAAGTATTCAACTTCGGGAATCTTGCTCTACGCTCCCTCCGTAGCTTTCTCAACGCTTTGCCTGACGGCTTTAGTAAGGAGAAGAAGCTCCGACAAATCGCGGACCGCCTAGACGAGGAAGTGTGGCATAATAAGGCAGGAGAAACGAAGGTTGGAGATGTGAAGCGGGAGGCGCGACGGTATGGCCAGTGGCGAAATATGTCAACTATAAACTGCCACGCAGTTCGAAAGGAGTTCTTCTATGGCAGGAGGACAAACGACGTCACAAAAAAAGAGCAGTCAGCGGCCAAAGAGAAAGCAAAGCGATACCTGCACCAGCGTGGGTGTGATATTCTTCGCGGTCGCAAGATGCTGGCGTCCGAGAAAGAGACTCAGGGGGAGAAGGTCATTGCAAGCAACAAGTATGCTAACGAGGACGAGCGAAAGCAAGCGCGTGTTCTGGCGTTGGCAGCCCGACAGGCAGCAGCAACGCAAACTGCTGATTCGGGTGTAGATGCTGACGAAGAGGAGGAGGCAGCACCGGCTCCACGCGACGAATACACTATGCAACAAGAGACGGACTTCTATAATGCTGTGGAAGAATCTGTTCGGGCTGAGTATCCTAGTATCCCGATCAGCGACGCGAAGAAAGGCCTGGAGCAGAGGTCCAAACGATGGATGCAGCCGCTGTCTTTGAAGCCGCGGGATATCACAGTGGTTCGCCGGTACAGATCACGAGTGGAAAGAGCAGTCTGTCGCGCAGTCCGTCTGCGTAACAAGATTCTAAAGAAGAAGGCAGTCGAGACTGATGACATTTATCTTCCGAGCGACGATGGAAACCCTGACGCGGTGGGTGTGGCAAGCGATGAGAGCGACTCGTCCGAATCAGAGGCGGACATTGAAGAAGCGGACCGTGCGGAAATTGCTCCATGCACTACTCCTGCTTATATTATACGGCTAAAGGTGAGGCAAGCTGAAGAGGAGGATAGCAGAGCAGATCGCTTTGCAGATGATTTCGTTTTTAAATGGTATGTCGTTGTCCGTGTGGACCTGCAGGACGTGGATTTTAGTGCTGTCGAGTTGCTAGAGCATCCAGGAATGATTTGCCCGACCTACAGTCTAACTTCGAACTATTTCCATAGTCCACAGCCTGGGGCGATTGATATGGACGACGATTCAGCGCGATTGTATGTTGCAAGTATTGCCGGCCTACCTTGGAATGAGGTCCGTTTGCAGTGTGGGAAGGCTATTGATGTCTTATATGCAGAAGACAAAAGCGCAATGGAGAAAACAATCCTGGCAAACGCACCCATGTCAAAACTCGAGCGGCGAATGCTTGAGGCGGCGCGAGCTAAGTCTGCTGCTGGAGTCAGCGGCAGCTTGAAGAGTGGAAGCAGTAGCAGAGAGGGTGGCGCTATTCGCATTGTGGACGCGCCTGGGCCGAAACTTGTGCTCCCTAAAGCGTCTTCATCGACGAAGCGGCCGAATTCACCGTCGAAACGACTCCCAGATGCACCAGCTGCTCCTGTGAAGTTGCTCCATGAGACGATCACAGCCGATGTCGCGCACGAGCAGCAAGTGGCCCGGCGAGCTATAGACGAAGACATCAGCGACTTGCAGGTTGAGGGGTTCACTATAAGGGATGCTTCGTCGGTTGACACGTACAAAAGGACTGGAAGATTCGCGGACAGGTTGATGTGCATCCCGGACACGCGAATAGCAGACGTCTTGACAGACTTTCTAATGTCGGAAGTCATCGATTTAAAGTGTCAGGCTACCGTTTCCCTGCATAGGTATGCCAGCTTCGACGAAGGTGAGCACCGGAAAGCTGCGCTGTTGCTTGCTCTATGGGCGTTGCGTGTTAGGTTTGTGGCAGACAGGATCTCCAAGTATGCTCAGGACCGGAGCTATCGCAACCCGGATCCGGATTTACTGCAGCGCAAATACCTTAGTGTAGTGCAGGACATCACACGGAAATCAAAGATACTAGAGGGGACGCGATTGATGGCAGGAAAGAGAAGGGTGATGCTCAGGCTAGACGATGCTCTGTGTAGACGGTTAGACCCAAATGCCGCTGTGCCTGAGTATGTCGATTCATATCGTGACTCTTAGAAGTTTTTGCCAATGTTCCTTTATGTTATAGTTTTAGAAAATGAAAAATGTACAATTCAAGTGCTTAAGCGGGTTTTACTAGAAACTGCATGGGGCTACGTTGTATAACGTAGTGTCTTGATGTCTTCGTGTATAGTATAGATTTTTTAGATTCATGAGGCAGCATGTGTTTTGTATAGTGGATTCAGCATAGAGTTTCTGGGTCTGGGGTCTTGGTCATAATTATTATGGTATAGATATTCTGAAAGTTTTATGGGCGCAGCAGTATCTCGAGTGCAGTGTGCAGGGGGCCCAGTCGTCGGAGGGAGATTCTCAGTCCAGAAGTGTAGCTCCCAGCTTTTTATATGACAGCGGGACTTTTTCCATGCAAAAACTCCGTGGGGCTCGCAGCAAAAACTATCAGATTCGCCTGCAAAACCCGGCGGCGCTGGTCGCAAAACTGGGGGGGGGGCAGGGCGAAATTATTCCGGTGGGTCAAATCCCTGTGCGAAACCCCATACCCCGTGCTGAAATAACTTTTGTAAGGGCGGTTCTTGCTGAGGTTTTTTCAGACAATCTAGACCCGCCGGTCCAAATTTTTTCTGAGCCTGAACCCGGCAAAAATGGCGGGGGCCAGAAATGAGAAGTGCAGGTCCAAACTGTGCCATGGGAGAGTCCGGGTGGCTAGATAGCGGGGTGACAGGATGGGAGTAGCAGCCGAGGGACGTGGCGTGTCTGAAGTAATTCAGAGGCACTTGTGTAAAGTAGATTGCTAATTGGATCAGTCCTTCTATTGTACAGCATCAGATGGCTCCATCTCGTCGCATCATTTCGCTGCAGCTGCAGCAGAAGAAATAGCTCTATTCTTGGAGATGTGTCATATTATCGAGACAAGCATACACTCTGCATGCCGTGAGTTTATGAAATCAGTAAAGCCCGCAGTAGCAGATGAAGGGTTGCTTTGTCTGTGATTCTGAAGAGTTCCACCGGAAGAAGCGAGGACTAGTGTGGCTTTTTTTCAATCGGTCAATCTCGTTTTTTAAGAATATCAGATGAGATTCAGCTCATAAAGAAAACTTTCGGTTGGGTCGGTTGATCTTCTTTTTTTTGGCGGTAGTATGTGTGAGCAGTGTTGTGGACATTGGTTTGAGAGTGTGCTTTCGCGATACGAAGATGCTCGGTCTTCCCATCAATCGGTGTTTTTTCGTTTTCTGCCCCACGAGTCTTGCTTTGTTTATCCATGCATTGAGTTGCTACATGTAGAGCATCGCGTAGATTTTTTAGATTTGGACCCTTCTATAAGTTCACTCCGTCGCCTATAAGGTTTGTTTGATGGGGTGAGTATATAGATTTCCTCTTTCAGACAACCTATATCACCAGGGAAATGCTTGATCCTCTATCCCAACTTTAGCCGCGAAAAAGTTTTCGAACCACGTTCGATTTCAATCTTTCTCTCATTCAAGTTACTCAAGCAACAGATCATCCATCAAGATGTTCAACAACGGCGGAGATAACAACCGTTTGCGCAGCTCCAACGATGGCGGGGTGCGCCCCAAGAAACTCGTTCGTCATGATACCGAGACGGCCTCCGAGGAGGTTCGCAAGAGCCTCGCGCTGGAGGTATCGCCTTTACTCTAGTTGATTTCTGTGCTTTGCGGTAGTCTTCTTGGGCTTATCCTAGGATAATACTCGTTATCTCAATTCAGAGTCTATCTTTCTCTCTACCTTATAAGGTGACGCCATCAGAGTCTCCTTCTCAAGTCTTTGCTTCACATCTTCTTGTCTACAATATCTAAATCTCTGACAGGATTGCACGACCGTCAACAAGGCCTTGGCTCAAGTGGTGCGCGAGCTCCGCTATAATCCTTCCCGCATCTCCACTACGCTGCTGCAAGGCGTGCCTTGCCTGAAGGCCAAGGATGCGGAGCGCACGCTCCACCGCCAGCTTGCGAAATACAGCGTTGAGGCCAAGACCATGGCGCTGATGATTCAAGCCCCGGCTTTGGCGTCGCAGCTTGAAAAAAATGGCGTTGATAAGTATCACGCTGCGGACTACGCTCTTGTGAAGGTGCTACTTATCATATACCATGTTGATTCCTAAATTTCTGGTAGCTTTAATGGTTTAGAGTTAAGTACTGCCGTGCCATTTCGTTGCGTATCAACAGACTTAGGCGTCATCTATCTGTCATGACGTTCGCCCTTCAACGACTAAGATACCCATCTCGACTACCGTCATCAACTATTCTCACTCCGCATTATACCTTCCCCAATCTTCTCATAGGGCAACGTGATGGCTCGCTCCAAGGGGATTACGCAGGAGACAGTTGCGCTCAAGTTCCTGAAGAGTCTGAACGAGGTGGTTGGCGCCTCCACTGTCCATCAACGCAAACTGGACATGATGGAAGCTGCTCTGGATGCGTTTCTCCATGGTGTTGTCACCGGAAGAAACGACGGTGGAGGAGCAATGGATATCCAAACCATGATCGACTGGTACTGTTTTAGATTTTTTAGATTGAGGCAAAATTATGCAGGTGTGGATCCTTATGGATATTCGCGAAACGCTTTCGTTTTTAGAAATCATAAGTCTTTAGGTAGTACATTCTCGGACTTAGTGTAGTCTGCTATGTGTTGCCTTCTGACTCGTTGCCCTCAGAGATGTAGGAGGAAGTTAAGCGTTTTAGTCACATATGGAGACTTAGTCTTCCACTCTTCGTTCTCCCCCTCTACTCAAAACTTACCTCGATCGGCTAGCCATGTTGTTGAAGCAAATTACTAAAAATACTCTTTCAGGGTGGACGCAAACAACGCTGCGGTGTGCAATTTAGAACCTATCATCGAGGTGAGGGAGATCGCCCGCGGTTTTGTGGAAGCAGGAGACTGGGAAGGACTACAGGCGACTGTCGCTCAAATTGAAGCAAATGAACCAGCTGGAAGCATGCTCACGAAGTTTTTCACTTACTCCGATGTGGAAGCGGTATACTCTTACTCATTGCGTAGCTTTATACCAAATTCCATCTATGTTGATCATTTGAAATGGTAGCAACTTCTCTCATTAGCCCAACTTCTAGTGCAGTTGTTGTTCTATAGTCTAAACCATCTTCAAACTATGGCTTCATCAAAACCGATCTTCTATCAATCCACACCAGGCAATCACTACCGGGCAGACCAATTCGGTTGTGGATGTTTTCTTGACCAACCCGATGCTGGTTGATCGCGTTGTCACGACCGCTGAGCCTGCTGGAATGCGTCGCGCTTTGGAGGTGCAGCAGCATGATCTGATCTGGAAGATCATGAAGCGTGCCTGCACGGATATCTGTGGTGACGACTTGGCTGCAGATCCCTCCCAGTTGACTGACGACCGAATGTACGAGTTCTTCACGTCCTTCGCGAATTATTTGAACACCTCCACTCTCAACGGTCTCTTCCTTGGGCTCAAGCAGATCATGGAGGTGCAGCTGAGTCGTGACGATTATTTCCGCAACAAGACCTTCGCGAAGGCCATCGAGTCCATGGGCGCAGGTGCCTTGAGGACGTTGGTCCGCAAGGCTGCAGAGAAGGCATATGAGAAGAAGGTCGACGAAGCAGTTCGCATGCTTGCCCGCGCTGGTTCGCACTTGCAGGCTGGCAATGCGGCTCAGTTCCAGCAGATCGTGGCACGCGTCTTCTCGCCGATTGCTTCGTGCTCGGCACCTGCGTTCATGGTGAACGCCTCGAAATTCATCGTACGCATGGCTGACGTGTTGAACACTCCTGCAGGCCAACATGAAGACATCGCTGAAGAACTTGGTGAGATGATGGAGCGTGTGCCCCTGGCGTCTAAGCTGGAAGGAAAGGGAGAGACTCACTTCAAGAACCTCCTGACTGAGTTCGTGCGACACATTCAGGCGGGGGAGATCGCTCTGGTTGAAGGTTTTCTTCAACAAGGTACTACTCTGATATAGTCGAAGGATCATTACTTTCGTGTGTGAGTTCGTTGCATGCTACTATGAGGCTACCTTTTTGTGTGTCATGGCAGTGGGCCTGAGTTCACGACCCAAATTCTTCATCTACCTTTCTCGTCTGTCCAACTCTTATCATCATCCAACGAACAGGTGACGTCGAAAGTGCAGAAAATGCATATAATGCAATGTCCGACACGTTCCACTTTCTGGACGAGAAGATCCAGTTCGACTTGGGTGATCGTCTCTCTCAGATGAAAGCCGCAGCACAGGCGCCTGCTGCTGGACCTGTGGCTGTGGTTCGTGGAGCGTATCGCAGACAGGCAGCACAACCGATTCAGGACGGCAACTGAGTAACTTGAATGACGCGGCAATAGGTGTGGCAGCCTTCTCTGTCCATGTTTTGTGTACAGATATTTGGATGAGGAGACCAGGCTTACTACTGGAATCCACATGTTCATGGTAGAACCATCAAGGATGTATTGACTGACGAATCAGAATTATACGCACTAGCCTCCACCATGTGACTTCTTCGCTCTTTGTAGCTATCAAATCACTCGATGCAAACTTCGCACTTTTCGGCTTGTGGTATGTCTTTTCGATCGTAGGATGTTACGACACCGTCATGACCTTGATAGGGGAGTAGCCCACAGCTCGAAATCTAGGGAAATGATGTCAGCATTCTCATGCATGTTGCTGACAGAACATAAAATGTATGTACCTCTTGGGAGAAGAGCATGATGTTGAGAGTTCACCCAGTCGTATAGCAGGTGCCGACTGTCATCTAGATGATCTCCTTTGATGTGTCTGGTATGGTTGGAGTCAGGTTATATGTACGGGTGAGCAGTATAGTGAGACTGTGGGCCATATTTGAAGGGGGTGCTCGGTCTTTTCTCAGTGCGTTGTATGCGCACTAAGTGATGATCGAGTAGAAAGCAGGGCATTGTTTCACCCTGTACAGATTTGAACAGACAGTCAACATGTGTGTGAATGTCATGGGAAGCCCTGCTTTCGGCATAGAATGGAAATCCAATGAATGGCTATGAATGGTAATCACTCGGGAAAGTGTTCAAAGGTTCAGGAATGCCCGCCATGAGGTCAGAATGCGACTAGATGCGTACGCAGATCCAACAGTGTGTGACGAGTCAAAGCGACGTCAATCGGTTAACAGAGTCGGTTACTAATAGACATCTGAAAGTGTGCGCGTCTGTCTGTGCAGGTGTGAGCACGAGCCAAATGGCAAAGAGCTGTGATCTGTCTGGTAGATGGTTCTGTCTGTTGAAGTATGCCCACCTGTCTCTGCAAGAGAAAGAATGTGGCACATGCGTTCGCTTTTGAGGGAAGCAGCAGGAGCGAAAAGTGGTGCTGTGTGAGAGAACGAAAGCTGAAGTCCTGGGTTGGTTTCTCTGTACGCCGAAGGGCTGTGTCTTGTGAAGTAGAAGAGTAGAGGAGAGACGTACCGTCGAGCTCTGAACGCCTTGCTCTATCTTTATAATGTAGGGCTGTGCTTATGATAACAGTGTGGCAATACGGACAACGCAACTCCTTGGCTTAAGTCTGTCCTGCCTTCTAGAGAATTCACAAGATGGAGCACCCGTCTTTCGTAGTCGACACACCTCTGGCTGATGCATGCACCGACATCCGAACTCTAACGTTTCAAGTTGTGTGCTAAGAAGCACTTTCAGTTTTAGTCCTATCGCGGTTTCGTGATAGTAGACCACGTCTTCGTGGTATGGCATGAATCACATAAGTGATACCGCGAACACTAGCCCCTCGATTACAAGTGTTCAAGTTCTTATCCACCAGTAGACTCGAGGGATATTCTCAAACAGTTCCAACCGATTCGCAGCTCTGCCTCAGTTCAACGCACCAACGTCAAACGAATCTCGCACTGCTGTAAGAGCCGTGTCTTCTCTGTGTTAATTGATGAAGCATGAGCTTCTGCTCCAGACAGCACTGAGAGAAAGATCGAATGAAAACAAATCTGCCACATGGATCACTATTTCACGAGGGTCGCAATGAGTATTTCACTCTGTGAGTAAGTAGGATTTTTGTTTGAGAATTGAAAAATTCTAGTGGAGTTCTTCAGTTTTGGTCCTCATCAGGAGGTGCCTGCTCTAATTCTTGGCATGCAGCATTCGTGTTTGACATAATTATAGGTACAAGCAACTTTGATTGACGTGAGTGTGCTGTTTTTCTAGCTAGGATCTCTTCGTCATTGGCGTTCGCCTAGGTATTCGTGGCGGGGGTGTGTGGGATATGGGAACGCTGCTGCGCGCACTGATTCCAAGAGGTCACGATAGACCCATATCACGTCTTGCCCACCGTACTGGCCAACAAAATGAACGGAAGAAGAGGCGAAGAAAGAGGGTGCAAGCAAACTTGTGCACGCATGCACGTGCAAACCAGCACTCTTTCCGACTCCCAGTAAGCAAGAAGCCACATACTTCCTAGCTAAGTAAGGAAGGTGCAACCAAGCAAGCACATTATTATGATGATGTTGTATTTTCGATTTCTATGATTTAGTTCTTTGAATATTTTTCCTAGTATGCTTCTGAAATTGCGAAATGACTAAAGTTGCGACACTGAATTATGTTTCGAAAGAATGAGGAAGGAAAATTATACCAAGGTAGGTGACTCCCCGACTGACGCAGCAGAGCTCTCGACACTCTCTTATTTTCAGACGCACATAGGCCATAATTTGATTTTCGATCATCTCAACTAAAGAAAAAGAACTGATGAAAAGTGCTACTCGAGGAAGAAGTACGAGATGACCACGTGGTCGTGTAGAATACTGATTCTAGTTGTCTGTTCTTGTCCCGTCTTCCTCCATCTACCATGAATACAACAACTTCTTGGTATTTGCTATCAACAACTTCCTGAGCTTCTTATTTCGTCATCGATATTACTA
The DNA here is from genome assembly GCA_905178165.1 of Amoebophrya sp. A25. Lineage (NCBI taxonomy): Eukaryota > Dinophyceae > Syndiniales > Amoebophryaceae > Amoebophrya > Amoebophrya sp. A25. The sequence continues at coordinate 836,662 of CAJINU010000013.1, forward strand.
CTTCGTCAGAAAAATAACATCAACAATACTAGAAAATCACCTCTGTTCCAGCAAAGGGCTTTGAAAAAGAGGAACCAACAAAATAGTGCGGGCATATGCAGTAGATCCATCTGCAAGGAAAAGTAAAGGCTAGGGTGGCGCAAATGCCTGACCGTTGATGAGCAGTATAGCGATCATTTACAATACGAGATGAAAAATGACTAACGAGTATTCTTGGACAAGTAGAGATTTAATGAAGATGGCAACTTCGACCTCGTAATTCGTCCCGTCCCTTTGATACCCTGAATGACCCCCTTGCTCCCTGTATCCCAGATTTTCGCTCTATGTGACCCCTCTCCTCAGAGGCTTTGCAAGATCATTTTACGGTAAAAGTGTGGATAGCGGGTTATTGCCCTTTCTTCACATCGATGGCAATGGCATCGTGTGTTCACCAACATGCCGTGAACAGCTCGGACAGACTGCTCAACAGCGTCTAAATTGTTGTCTGCGCTGCCGGTGCAGACTCTTCTCACCTACATTGAAAAAGGGCTTCCTTCGATACTGTATTCTAGAAGATGAAGGAAGCTAGATTTCTTCTCTTGAATGTTTCGTCTTGCCGGCGGTTCCGTATGACCACTTGAGACGTAGTGATGATGAAAGCTTAAGATGACATGGGCTAATGACGTGGCCATTTCTCGCTGTTGTATTCTCATTTATTAAAGTGTGGATTTTTCATTTTCGTGGCTTGTATTTGATAAATGATTATATGATTTTTGAGAACCCTGTATCTACTGACTATGCTTGCCAGCAGATCTCGCATCCTCTAAATCATCCTTAGATAAGATAAAGATAGGAAAAATAAAATGTTGCGTTGTACAGTCGAGGTAACGGTCGGCGGGAAGAAGAACAAGGCCAAAGGATCGGATCAAGGTCTTCTTGTCGAATCGGGGGGCATCCGTGTCCGAGGATGCTGTGGCAATCGCCTCTTTGCGACTAAAAACATAGCGTTTCTACGGCTTTCCTCTGCCAATGAAGCTGCTACTGGGAACTCGAAGTCGGTCAAAGGTGCTAGTGGCGGTGCTGGAGGTTCCTCCACGACTGGAAGTGGAACAAACCTGATGATCCAGGTGATGCAACCCTCTGCGACTGTATTCGGATTGAATGGCGAGCCGTTTGCTGTACGTCAATTTGCAGAGCGGTGTAGCAAAGAACTACGTCTCAAATTACGAAATTCTGGTGGTTCCTGATAACAACATGTCGCGCCTATATTCTTGGATCTCTTGTTGAGAACTTAGTTTTTTTAGCTGCTCTCAAGATTATTATGGAGGATGGATAGCAGCTGCCGCACTGCAGGAGGATAAAATGATCACTTACGAGTGATCTTCATCTATGATGCTTGTTGACAAGGTTATGATTCTTTTTGACAGCGTCAGTGTACAACCGCTAAGCGAAGTGCAGGGACTAAGTGAAGCTGGAGCTCCGGGCGAGAAAGGGAGTGATAAAACCACGCGCCGACGCTCGAATACCGGAAGAGAGCCTGCGCTGTCGAGTCTCTTCCTCTCCGCAGCCGGTGCGAAGAGCGCCAGCTCAACGCAGACGCGGGCGACAGCACCACTAGAAGCTGCTGAGAAATCTTCTTCCAAGCGGAGGCTTTCTTCATCATTGGGGGAGAAAAATGGTAAGTCTGTTGATGGAGAAACCAACCATACTTCTAGATCGGGCTCGAAGCGTCTGAAGAGTGTCCCGACACCAGCACCAGTTCCAGCGACCGAGAAAGACGCTGAGGCACAGAATCTTCAGAAAGTGATAACAATAGAGGACGATGCCGATGAGGAACCTGTAGTTGTGAAAGAGAATTTGTTTTCCCTTTTGCCCGATGAGATCATCGATTGCATCATTTAAGGCTACAGGAAATCCATCTTCCGTAGCATCTTTATTTTTCCCGTTTTACGATGGGAAAATGGGGGGCCCAAGATGCTGCTGAAGATGGGTTTTCCCTTGGTTCTAAATCATTGACTTTCTCAATGGCTCTCGCGGCCTGCAGATTCGTCCAGTCTGCCGCTGGTTCGCGGACATCATGCGGGAGCGGGCACGACGGCTCACGTTGAACCTATGTGATGCGCGACACATTCCCGCGGAACGCGTCTTCGACATGTTCGCAGGGCACAAGAATTGCCAACACTTCTATCTCTGCCACCTGCAGCATCGCCTCGACGTCAAAGAGATGATTCTCCGAAGTGGGGATCGCTTTGGGAAGCTCCGCACACTGTGCTTATACGGTTGTGACACCTTAACTAGTGCGGCTACGGCGAAAATCTTCCAAGCACTGCCACAGCAAAACTCCTTGGAGCGGTACTTCTACTTTAAGTTCTTGGAAGTTGCCTACCTGCAACTGGCTATTAGAAAACTTACAGGTAAATGCGAAAGCCAACTTTACCTTCTGGGCTTCTAAATTCAGAATAACTGCTACTTGTCAGATGGATTTGGAAAAGCCATCGGTTGGTTTTTATCGTGCTTCACCTGTTTGATTATCGTTGGTTGAACCTTTTTGCCTTTCTGTCGTTTGGCATCGCGTTTTTCGTTGACTTTGTGGTTGTTCTTGGTTAGGTACCCAGACTAAACTATTACTATTAATTTCGACCTTCACCTGTTCTTTGTACCTAAAAACAGGCTCTGTCTTGTTGGTTGCAATGCAGTCAGCGAAAGTGCGTTTGAGAAGGAGGGGACCGCAAGCTTGCATTCGCTCAAATCTTTGGAACTAGGACGAGCTGATTCGCACAGAGAAACGGCAAATGCGTTCACGGATAGAGTCCTAGATTTGCTGCCGTTTTCGGTCTCACTGCAACGGGTACTTCTCCTTGGTCAATCGGTCGTCTCCGGGAATGGAATCTTCAGTCATCGTTCCTGTGCGAACTTGAGATTTCTGGATTTGCGGCACAGCGGTGTGACTTCGCTTGCGGGATTGGCATCCTTGACCGAATTGGAGCAACTGAGCCTGGCGTACAACACCCAACTGCGACCGTCCCAGGTCGCTTCTGCCTTTGTCGGAGATCAGGGAGAGGAGCTTCGGCGGAGCTTGCAAGCTCTAGACTTATCAGGATTACTGCTACCTGCAGCATTTCAGAGTGACCGACCGCCAGCGTTCCCGAATCTGCGACAGCTTAGCCTAGCGAATTGCCACGTCATGAGGGAAGCTAGGGTGGAACTTGGAGCAGTGGACCCCGCCAATGTTGTCATCAACAACAACATGAACGTTGCTGGCAATCCTGCCCCACCAGTGCAACCGCCTGCACCAGTACAGCCGGCACGACCAGTACAACAAACCGTAGGAGTTACGCTTGTTGTCGAAAATTTCAATTATGTGCTGGCTTCGCTGTCTACGTGTCCAGCGCTAGAGCACCTGGACGTTGGCGGCGTGAAGATGGAAGCAGCTATTGACCCAATGTTTCTTCCCAGAGCTCGCCCAGAGTCACTACGCTTGTTGTCGGGAATTAACGATGATGAGGTGGGCGACCTCCGTTTCTTCGATGCAGCGCTACAAGCGGTGCCGGTCTTGACCTCCGAGGAAGTGCGCTCTTTAGGCGGCAAGGTGCCGGAAGTAGAAGATCGTAGCAGGAAGCCGGCCCCTTTCAGCGTGCAGCGCTTGAGCCGCACTGTATTCCAGACATACCATCAGAGGCCATGGCTCTGGTGGAGTCACGCGACGTCCTCTTGAGAGTAGAGGAATCACATCTTCTTCGTATGGCTACGCATATAATGATGATGATGAACATGTGAATAGATACATCTTCGGAACTGACTGTCTTTGCTTACACATTTGAAATTCGCGCATGTTCTTGGTGTGACGAGACGTGGAGAGTCAAAGTGGTCTCAACGTCGAGGGAAAAAATGATACCGTGTGAAGTCTGAAGAGAATTTGCTAGAAGATCACGATGTACGAAAAAGACTGAAGCTTCAGTGTTCGACGCAGGATCCTTATTTATGATAAACCTAAATCTTTTTTCTCGATCATCAATGAGGATCAAGACAGCAAAATGCCAACGAGATCCTTTTTTGAAACTGTGAATTGACTCTGTTCGAGGAATTCTTGAAGGTCTGGCTGCGAGAACTGCGAGAGACCATGACATAGCGAAAATTTGGATCATCAGATTTTGCTTTCTAAGAGATCCAACGATGCAAAATTGTATGAACTATCGAGCTCTTCATGAGGGAATATAAGACTTTGCTCTTCGATCATGCGGGAAAATGAATTCAAATTTTCTATTATGTGCGATGTTGATGCACTAGCTCCTTTCATGAAAATGGAAGTTTATTCTTCGACATGAAAATAATCATCTGCATTATATTGACTTTTTCTTCACAGGATTCTAGCCCTCACACGACTCCTCAACCTACATCTTTAAGGTCCTCGTGTGTGAATTCACCTCATTCGTTGTGGACAGCCAATCATCTCTGCATTTTGCGATTGATTCCGGGGTTTGCTGGATTTGGATATATTTTAAGAGGTTTCGTTCCTGAGAATTGTTCATATCTTTGTCTTACCACGAATGTACACCGTTCGTCGTGTCTCTACTACAAGGTTCGTCGTTGCTCGTTCTTGCGTCGAAGACGTCGTTTAGTTCGAAACAGATGATACGGTTCGGGACTTTGTTTCTCTTTGAATTTTTTCTCGCAAATAAGGAAGTTTTGCGCGACTTGCTTTTCGTCTTAACTCTCGCACCACCCACATCTCACAAAAAAACTTCCTTGTAGGCTTTGCTGATTTTACAACCTTTTTTTTGACCGACGTGGTCTCATTTCCGAAACCCTGGTATCGGTGTTTTGTTCACACATTTTTATCGGTCCAACAAGTGTTGCATATAGACGCAGTCTAGACGGTTTTTTTTTAACTTTGCTTCCTTAACTTTCATTTACAACTTCTTCATACCTACCTCTTTCGAAAAGATGAACTACGGCCACAACGGTAGAGGAAACTCCCTACAGAGGAGTTCCTCTCAGAGAGGTGGCTACTACGGCGATCCGTACTGCGAGGCATACTACAGCTTCAGCCGTGGTTACACTCAGCCGATGAACTACATCCCTTACAACGACAGCTATGGCGGATCGCGATCCTCGTATAATAACAGCGGCCATGGCAGCTCTGGCCTGGTGGGCTGGGGCGCGTCAGCACCAGCTGTCGTAGATGAGGCCATGACCTTGAGCGTAGATGTATCCAACGCTAAGTCAGTCCTCATCGTTGGGGATGGGGACCTCTCCTTCGCGGCAAGCCTGGTCAACCACGTCCTGCACGTAGAAAGAATTACCGCCACCGTCTACGAAAAAGAGGAAGAATTTCTCAAAAGGTATTCTTTCCTGAAGGAAATAGAAATCCTTCGCTGAATACGTAGTAGTAAGTAAGAGAGGTGGTATGGGTAGTTTTGGATTTGGGACTCATGCTTAAGCTTAAATGGTTGATGTTACTCCAATTTAATAGCCGAAAACTACACTTCGCTTTCGTCGTTTGTCACTTTAGGTATGGCGACCAGGACCACACATCAGGGTTGGTAAATTTGAAGACCCTGCAGGGCACCAGCTGCAACATGCTGTTTGGCATCGACGCCACGGACATTCGTGGCAGCTTGCGCAAGTGCCAGCAGGAACGTGGTGGCGTCGCGCCCTCCGTTGACGTGGAGAAGATCCAGTATGATGTAGTAATCTTCAACTTCCCGTATCCGATCGAATGGAATAGCACCAATGTGCGCGGACGAGCGGAAAAGCTGATGCGTGATTTTCTTCCCTCGGCCCAAAAAGTGATCTCCGAAAAGGGTCAAATTCGTATTGCGTTAGTCAACAAGCAATTCGAAATGTGGTACATCGCCCAGACGCTCCAAAATGCGAAACTCGAGGTCGAAAGAGTCGAAAAATGTATGGCCTCGATCTGTTAATTTACTTCAGTACTCAGAAGGAGAATTTAAATCTTCAATTTCGATTACGATTTCATGATCTATCTTACCTTATCAATCTTAATGGAGTAAGCGCTCTGCTTTCACTGGAACGTTTGTTACCTACTTAGAAGTTTTAGATGGATTATGTCTATAATTTTCTATAAGATGCCTTTTTTTGATTTTCTTGTTTTTTTCTCCCTCTTCATCTGAGTCGACAAGGAGTTGTTTGAGCATTTTCGGAGTCGGTACGGGGATGATCGGGAACAAAAGAAGAGCGGAACGAAAGCGAACTACATCGATACGGGTAATCCGCGGTATTTTATTATCCGGAAGAAGGCTTTTATGGACGCGCAGCGGCGCGAGCGACTCGCCGACACGAAGCAGATCGTTGACGCGCAGCAGAAGGTGCGCGATCAGCAGAAGGCAGAGAGAGAGGCCGAGAAGAAACGCGAGGAGGAAGAAGCAGCACGAAAGAAGAAGGACGAACAGGAAAGGAAAAAAGCAGAAGAAGAGCGAATCAAGCAAGAAGAGCAAGAAAAGCTCAGAGCACGCAGACGGGATTTAGCAAAGAAAGCTGAAGAGGAAAATAACGAGAGAAAAAGACGTGAGCAGCAGCTTCGTCTAGCGCAACAACAACTACAACTACAACACCAACAACAACATGCTAACGAGGTCAGTTCTGGTAGTATATCTGGCGGTGATAATGCGCCAAACGGCAGTGCCGTGAACAACAAGCCCAAGTCAGCGATTAAGCAGACTCTATTGCAAAATGTTAAAGTTGAGGCCAAAGCAGACGTGGCGGGCTCAGCACTTCCTGCAGCGAATAAGAGGACGCAGGTTCCACCGGCACTGCAGGTGGACAAGCTCAACACGGAACACATCGCAGTGTTTCCTGCTCCTCGTCTTAGGGATGTTGTGCTGCATCCCGAAGGTAGGGCGTTTACGCTTGTCGAAGTGCGAGAAAAGTTCGAGAAGTTGAGGTCGGATTCGCTCTTCTTGTATGCCGACGGCTACTTCTATACGAGAGAACGCTGCCGAGTCGCGCTTGACTTCCGCGTCGCGCAGCGAGTGCTCAAGGACCAGCGGGAGAAGAGGAAAGCGAAAATACAGAAACAACTACAAGATCAACAAGCCAAGCAAAAAGTGCAACCGGCTGACAGAGCTGGTGCACACACGTCAGCCCAGGGCATTTTGAATACTATCGACAGCGTGGTGGATGTGCTTCCTCCGAGTTCGCTGGAAGTCCAAAATCCTTTTGCGAGCGAGGGTACACCGACTTCTGCGGAAACTGTTCCCGCCGGAACAGCGGCGACGAAGCGCGCTGCCTCGACGACGCAACAGCATGAAGTGGCAGTCGCAGGCGCGCCAGCGATAAAGCGCGTCCGCAGGGATTCGACCCCGTCCAGACTGCCGCACAGGGAGGTTCTTGGTGACGCGGAGATGCCGCAACGCGGTGACCGAGCTCGCCAGGAGGTGAGCCTGCGCAATCCGTTTCACGACAGTGATGCGATGGAGGTGGAGGAGGACTTTGGAGCTATCAACAAAATGACAATGCCACACAGAGAGATGCGTGTGGAGGAGAGACCATCGGTAGTGCCAACGGCTCCTCATTCCTCTTTTGAGGATGGGAAGCCGGCGGCGCCTAAACACGTCCCCTTACTACACACAACAACAACAACGTCAACAACTACAACAACAGTGATGATGAACAAATCCTCTGCTTCTTCCAATCATGTCGTGCGGAGCGCCAGGTCGGCGAGAAAGTCGCTCCATGAAGCCGAAAATACACAGGTCATGCAGACAAGAGAACTGATCGCGTCTTCTGTTGTGGCTGTGGCAGCACCTCAAAGGCCCGCTGATGCGAGAGTGTCAGGGCAAGGGAATAAGGATCCGAGTAGCGGAAAGGTGCGGAAAGTTCCCCTCTTGAATAACAACGAACAAACACCACCTACAGTGCCTAGCGAGAGATCAGATAGAAATAGCACTACATCAACCAGGATGAATACGCGCACTGTTCCCGTGCTACCGACGCCACTTTCCCGAGGTGGTCAGGCCCCGCCGCCACCCCCACCTGAACGACCAGCTGTTGCGCAAGCCTTGCATGCAGACGAAGATGACAACAACAAGGAGCGAGAGCTCCTGCTGCGCCGATTTTACGCCAAAGCCAATCAGGGCAAAGCAGCAACGGCTGCACCAAAAGCACACCCACCTCCGAGTGCGGTAGATAACAATACGAATGCGGTTAGAGGGCCGCAGAGATCAGGGGGTGGAAAAGCGTCATCCTCGAGGGGTGCTACGGCAGGCGGGAACAGAAGCAACAATGCTTTGCTTCGCAGTGTGGGACCATCTGGGGGTGTAGCCCCTCCGCCGCCTCCTCCGCCACCGCCGTCCGACCTCCTCACTTCTCTGCTTGCGGGACAGCGCACGATCGCGCATACCAACATGATGCTCAACAACCTCCTTTCCAACCCGTACGACTATGCAGCACCACCCCTGAGCGCATTTCCGCAGATGCAGACATCAACACTGCTATCGGAGCAACGCCAACCCGTCAGCACTGACACGCGCTATGCCGCGCTGCAGCGGGCTGCTCACATGAGCAACCCAAGACGTGCGTGGTGAGAGAAAAACCATCTGCCACACGACTGCGCAACACCGAGCTACGATTTATAGACTGTCACAATTTCCACCCACAATTTAACATTTACAAGTACTACCACGACAAACTCCTCCGCAGTCTGTGGACAGGTAAAAACAGCGGGAAGCTCGACGCTGAAACCCGGTTTGTGACCCTCGCCAGAAATCCGCAGTATAAGGAGGTTAATGCACTCCACCCGTCGCCGGCAGGTACACCGGACAACACTGGGATCACCCTTTCGGCGTTCTCGGACTACAAAAAAAAAAATCTAAAAAACAAAGAACCTCTTAATCAATCAATTAAAACGAGTACGAGTTGCTTAATCTCGCTAGGTTACCTACAACTAATCTGGCAGCTAAGACGAAACCGAAACGAAACAAACCTACAACTAACTTTACTGAGTCCTGCGGCGTTCACCTACTTTTATTCGAAAGAAACACAGAAACACGAAAGAGCCCCAAGCTCAGATCTAGCTTAGATACTGCAACGCTATCTCCTCGCTAGTTTTCAATTTGATTCTGGTTCCTTGTATGAGGTTTTGATATTCTCTCGAACTCTGGTTTTGTGCTGTTGTCCACTGGCAGCGTGGTGGCTAATGCCCTAATGCGTTTAGTCGCTCTGGCTGAACTCTACCAACCTTTGTGTCTGCTCCTTCTCTCTTCCCTTCGCAGACACCTTCTTATATATTACCATACTTGATAGATTTTAGATTTAGCAGGCTTTAGCATTAGCGTTATAAGTGGTTTCCAGCAACTTTGTGGCGTCAGCGGGTTGCAGCTTCGGTTTGCCGTGTTTACCGCGGTCGGACCTTGCGCATTTCTTCTTCTGCTTCGCTATTGTTGCTGCTCAGGAATGATCAGCAAGTTACTGGGTCTTGCACCCTTCTAGCAAACCTGTCGCTCAAACTTGTGCTACCTTTTGCCTCAAAGAAGTAGCCGCTAGTTAGCCACTAGGATTAGTTCTGCACGCCGTCCGCGTTTTTCGTTTAGAGAAGACAGCACGTAGGCCCCTCTTACTCGGTACGACGCTCTTCACTTATATAAAGCGCGAAGCTCTTGCTTGTGCCTGGAGTGCTAGACAGGGTCTTAATTAATTACGCCAGCCGCCGCAGTAGCCTCGTTTTTTTTGGAAATAGTAGGTCAAGCCAAAGACGAAGAAGAGCTAACATTATATATTCACTAGAATTCTAGCCGCGCGCTGGATTGTCCAGCTGCAGCCTCGTGCGTGAAAGCTTGCGAGTAGATGGGCCGCTTGGCTTATATTATTTTGCCAGCGTGTTGGACCTTTGCGTTTGCTCGCAGATGACGTGAGCACCCCTCTGAACGACAGCCCCCCCTTCAAGACAATACATCAGACCCAGTCCCTGAGATATGTTTTCAACAGTGCTAATTTTATACATTGAATGCAAAGAAACAAAAACGAGCCGCATAGGCCAGCGTGAGTCCGTCACAACTAGCGACAAGGCAGAGGAGCAGGAGTGAGGGGCGGCGCTTCTGAGATCGTTCGGATTATTCGGGCTGGTGGTGGTCGCCCCCCCGCTCTCGTGCGTTTCTGTGCCCGCAGGTGGGTGGGCCGTCGCGCTTCGGGTATTGTGTGGGCGTTGGCGGTGCGGTCTGTCGTGGTTTCGGTTGTCGCGCTTGTGGGTTTGTTGCAGCGTGTGGCCATTTTGTGCGGTGCGGATATGGTTGGAGCAGCAGCCGCGGCCGGAGTGGGTAGCGGGCGGAGCAAGGGCGGCCGCGTTTTCTATCCATCGTAGGGCGCTGGTTGGTGAGTCGATACGGAGAGCAGGCGGCCGGGCGGTGTGCTGCGCCATGCGGGTGAAGTTTGGCGCCGTTGCTAAGGCTTCGCCTTTTTTGTGACCATGCGCGCCGAGTGGGGTCTGTCAGTCTCTGTAGCTGATGTTTGGACGTAGCTTCAGCCCGCCTGTTATGTGTTTGCTTTGTTCTTCATTGTCATGGCCTGAAGAGTTTTCGTGTGGTGCTCGGATGCGTCTTGTCGGAGGCGGAAGCTGTGTCTTGTGGTCCGCGGGTTTGTTCGTGTGCTCTTCTCGTCTACGTCTGCCACTGTGGTCGAGGGGAGTCTGGGGGGCCCGTGTGTGTTTGTGCATGTGTTTGCCGCTTTTGCTGGCGTGTGGCCAAGTATGTGTCGCGGCGTGTATAATTTGGGTGCTGAGTGGCCGCGGAGGTGGTGGAGCTTCTCTGGCGTTGTCTGGGTTTAGCTTCGGCGTCGTGTTTGGTTTTGCAAAGTTCTACCATTTGCCCCATTAATTTTTTCAGCGGAGTCGGTCTCGGTGTTTCGGGTCGGTCAGGATGATGAAAAGAGAGGAAAAACAAAGGAGCATGAGGACGCCCGGAGAAAGAGAGCAGCCAACGGCGTGAGGATATTCGAAAGAGAGAAAGAGGAAGGCGGCCGGCGTTCAAAGGTGAAAAATTTTGAGTGAGCTGGGCCGCCCTGTATAACATCGGCGCACCCGTTTGGCCTTGTGTTGTTTTCGGTAAGTGAGTAGGAAACCTGCGCAGGGCACTCGAGTAGCCTACTGTAGGCTCTTTTTGCTTGTGGTGGTTCATTATCATCAAGAGAGAGAGGCCCCGGAAGTCCCAAGGATTCCGCGTAGTGAGTGCCGGTAGTCTGCTAGCTTGGTAGACTTTCTTAGTTGTAGCTAAAGCAGCGCCCTAACTTGTTTGATTTTGATCGAAGACTGATGGTCTCGCGCGTTGCTCGGTGAACTTTTGAAGCTTAAAGCATGCGAGATCTTTGCTGATGGTCGTACGCTTATGGTGTGCGTGATAATTGAACACCTTGCTGCCACCAGGTGGAAAAACTAGAATGGCTACAAGGTATGCGCATCGTGCTATTTTGTGTGGGATGGCGGATGGTGTTTGTGATGATGAAGGCGCTCGCTTTCTTACTTAGCCTAATGGAGTGCCGCTAGCTTTGCTGTTTTACTGATGTCTGCGCCGCTGACTTTGACCGCTCGCTTCGTTTCGTGGTGTGTGGTTATGCTGCTGGGGCCTCGGTTCTAGTGAGGCCGCCGGAGTGCGAAGCATGGCCGATCTTCAATTTTCTTTATAATCAAGTTACAAGTTTCGAAAATTTGCAACGTATAAAGTTGGGAGATTAACTGTCGCTGGGTCTACTTCGCTTGATGGCTGGTGAAGCTTCTAAACTTCATGCGCAACGATGAGGGCAGAGAAAGGCAAGCAAGGTGGGCTGGCTGGGTCGATAGCGTTTCTGGGTTTATCTGCGCAAATCTTACGTACTCGGCAAACTAGCTCGAGACTTCTTGGCGTAGACTGTCAGAACCAACAGTACAGACCGGCGAGCTGTTATTTCATCTTTCAGATATAATCCAACTTCTTGAGAGAGAACACACCGCGCCAAATCTTAGAAAACAGGAAAGGGGGAGGCTCTGGGCCTTGTTGTGTTTGCTACTCGGCAAGCCACCAGCCCCAAACCGCACCAAATCTGTACAGGGTTGGGAAGGCTCGGCCTGGTCAGTGTGCGTGTTGTGAATCTACCTCGTGCCGGCATTTGAAGTCAAGTACCTGAACTGCCTAAGCGTTAAGGGCTTCAACGAACTGCATGCCCCTCAGCCAGATGATTGGCAAGCCCGTGGGGTAAGTGGCAGCGTGTCTTTGGTTCTCAGTTTCTATCTCTCAGTCTCTTCCTTGTCATATCATGGACACGCACCGCAACAGTTGAGCAAAGCAGGAAAAGCGGGCAACGTTGCCTTTGGTATGCGTGGCTATGTAGTCGCTGGCAAGCACGTGAAGGCGGGTCGGCTCGATGTCGTCTGGCGTGTTTGTGTCTGTCTCACTCCTTGCGCCTCTTTGGTTGTGTTAACGGTGTCGCCGGTGGCTGGTGCATTCGCGGAGACTTGGAGCATGGGCATGCCCCTACTTCGCCGGCGTTGGCACGCACGGGGCCCAAGTCAAGTGCGTCCGCCGCGCTTTTGGTTGCTGCTCGCCGATGGCGCACGTCCGTGGCCTGCGTGGGTGTCTTGCTGTGACTGACTCAACTTGTCAAGCCAAACGCCAGAAACAGCCCACGGGGGCCCTCCGTAAGTATTGCATTCTGTGCCTGCCACTGATTTCCGCATGGCCGGTCTGCTTGGCAGGGTGTAGTCCCTTGGCTTGGAAGCCTTTTCGGCTTGGTGGAAGTGGATCCGCATTGCACAACGGTACGGCGCATACGTTGGGAGTATCAATCGAGGAGCCTTAGAACGTGCAGGGCGCAGTCAGCACGAAGGTACCAGCTCGATGGCTTCGTGACTCGACGGTGCCTCGTCTCCATGCGGATTCATCCTCGTATGAACACACCGAGACAGGAGCTGGTCGGCCGGCGCGTCCTTTCCGCGGCACGCAGAGGAGCTCGACTTAACATGTTGGGCCGAAGCGCTCGAGATGTTGCTGGTTGAAAGTAGTCGACGCTAACGGCGACCCTACAGTTCAAAAATCCGCGCGGAAGCAATGCGTGGATGGCGCAGCTCGTTGACAGCCGCAGTTTCCTTGTTTTTTTGGATCCGCGTTTCCGATCGACGCGCTCGGCGACGCATGTACGCCAGTTTCTCAGGGGCTTGTCCGTCACTTTCTTTGGGGCGGGTCGACGCATATCCGGCTTCTATGGGATGAACATTTTTCGGAGCTGCCTGTGAGGACTTTTGAATAGCAGACACGGCGTGGATGAGCACCATAACGCATTTGATTTTCGTGGGGCCTTCCGAGCGTGCTTACTCGTGCCGTTTCGATCCAAGAAAGATGCATTTTCACTGGATGGGATTCGCGGGGTCGTAATTGTTTTGAAAAGTTACCGTTTGATGGTGGAAAGCGATGATCGCGAAGACGGAACTTCTAGTTCTACTTTTTCTGCGATGGCGAAGCCGCGGGGGGCTTGGCAGGAAGCACGGAGTGGGATGGGCACACGCTTATGGGGCCACGAGGAAAGCGGTGACTGTACTAGTACAGCTAGACCTTATGTAAGCGATCTCATTTCTAATATCCTACTCATACTCCATTCTCGGTTTATCGCAGTTTTCTTCTTGTTCGTCAAGTGAGCGGGCAAATGGAATGGTATCCCGACTTTCTTTGTAGTCTTTTCTAACTGCTCGCTTCTGCACCCATAGATAACGTCGCAACATGTGCGCATGATCTATCTTCTTATGTTTTCAGCCCTGTACACTAGTAAACTTTTGCTTGTGCGTCCAAAATATGCTGGGCTGTCGGCAGGTCGATCGCATAGGTGCAAACCGAGCCCCTTGTTATGATTTGGCGTTGGCCGAAGCTGGAGGTTGTCGAGCAACGCGGAGGAGCATCGCCAGCGTGCGTTACGGACAACAAACTCTGAGATATGGTCTTCACTCCTACTTCTAATCTATGATGTATCGCAAGCTTTCACTGACCGAACGACCTTCTCTTATGCTGATGTAAATTTCCAATTTTGTTTTGTCTATCAACATCTTCGGTCTCTCTCGTTGTACTATTCGATTGACACGCAGCACCTGCAGTTGTAGAGCTGGACTTTGCAACGACTGGCGCGAGAAAATATCCATGTGGAGCGATAAATGCTATGTCCTGCAGTGTCTGGTAGTCTGGTAGTGTTTCGCTCTTGAATGAGCAATTTTTGGGTTGATCAACGCGCGATGTGAAGCTCACGAGCATTGGAGTGCGCATACTTGTTATGTCATGGATCCATCCTTGCGATGTAAATAATTATGATTGGGGCGATGCGGTATCCGGCTATTCTTCGATCCAAGGACGAGACCTGTTAACGCGAGAGTATGGAAAGTAGAGGATCCTCTTTTTTTGGAAGACTTGTTCGAGATATAATATATAAGAATTTTGTCAAAATATATAAAGAATGAGGCACGAGAGGAGGATTTTTGTCGTCGTGAAGAGTTTTTTCTACACTCAGGCGGCAACTTTTGCATATTTTTGGTGGATCGACCACAGTGTGTTCAAGCATTCACCCAGAACTCAATGAAGACTGCGAATCTAGGTCAGCGATGCTTCGGGTGTCTGTTGCAAACAGGTGTTGTGGAGAGAAAGCTGTCGGTTCTAAACTTGATACTCTTCTGTTGCTGTTGCATGCTCTTCTCGAGGCGGATTCAACTATTAGGAATTTGCAAGCATAATTATCTTTCGGTCGGTTTTTGATCGGAAGCATGGGAGTTGTCACTGGGCGAGCTCGGTCCACAACTAACATGAAAAAGTAGTTCTTCTGAGGACTGAGAAGCAACACAGCTCCCATAGATACGCAGTTGTACTACTACTGGCGTTGCTGGCGCCAAATTGAATAGTGCAGATTCACTGCACGCACTCGAACCAGAACACAAAGTAACGCAAATACCGCGGCGAGAAACTGGAAAATACCGGGACATGATTTCGTGCAGAAGAGTTGATGACGATGCCTGGATCGCAACAGGTTGACTTATGTGAAATTGAGCTTCTGGCTGCAAGTAGGGCTTTGCAGCGAAGCAATGGGTACCAGCAACACGATATATATGCCGATGATATAAGTCGCATCCAACATGCCGATACTCTTAAGGGCTGACGAAGTAGCTGGAATAATTCTAGAGGAGCAAAACATCCAGGGGTGAGGCGATTGCGGAGGGACACCGGAACCAAGGCTGAGGCGATAAATGTCGAGACATGATTTATGACTTGGGACGTCGACGTGTTAAAGAAAATGTTTGGAAACAAACGTCAGGAAAATATGCACTATTTCTTGTCCTCCTCCTTATTTCCTACTCCATCTAAAACCAAGTTGAGCAACTCAGCATTTTGCATTTATACCTGAAGAGAATGATGATTCAGATTCATGATGTATGAACAGGTTTTTCGCATTTTTCGCTCACGGTAAGTACTTATGAACTTTTGCCCAAGACATCAGTATGCGCACAGATAAATGATTAACGCCTACTTTTTTATCAGTGAGTGACATAGCTTGCGCTTGATTTATAAAACAGGGAAATCTTAGGCAGCTCGCCGAATAGATTCAAATCATCATAAAACAGATCATAACTACTTCAACGTCGCACAACATTTATCCGCTACTTGTTGTAGTACTTAGGTACGTCATCCAAGCGTGAACTTTCCAGTCTAGATCATTCCTAACATATTTTGAGCTAAAGACTCTATGTTCTCTGATCATACTGTAGGACCGTGCTGTTTTTGCTTTGATTTCCAGGAGATCAACATATGATAATTGAGCCGTTATAAGTTGGCAGCTGTCTGTAGTGTCATTTTACAACATCATTGAGAACAGAGTGTCTGCTTGCGAAGCTACCGAAAAAATGGCTGATCCCGAATATTCTTCAGACTACGTGAAGCCAGAACCGACGAAGTGGGACTTCGATCCTCAGGTCGGAGAGATCGTGGAAGCCTACTTCGACACGCACGAGCTGCCAAACGGCCTACACTATGATGTAGGCTCGACGGAATGGAAGCCGCGTCGTTTGGTTTTGCTTCCCCGACATCGTGATAAAAAGAGCGGGAGAAAGCAGGCTTGGACTCATCATGGAGTTTCCTCACAAGATGCTATAGAGGAAACGGCCTCAAGAAGTGCTGCTCAGGACAAAAGGGCTTCTGGGGAAATGGCCTCAAGAAGCGAAGCCTGGAAAGTGGAGGAGATCGTTGTTGAAAACAAAGGCTATAGTACTTCGAGCATGTGTATGAGCAAAAGACTTGGTGGAAAAAGTGAAGATAAGCCTAGCGACGACAATAGGTGGAAGAACTACGGTCATGACGAACGATGGGCCAAGAAGACCGACTACGAAGAAGATGGTCAAGGTTCGAAAACTAATGGCAGGTGGAAGAACTTCGAGAACTGCAAGGACGGCGAGAGGTGGAGAGTCGCAGACTTGAACTCTGATGTAACCGCGACTTCTGACGAACCCTCCAAGCCGACTGCAAATTTGAATGGCTCATCAGATTCCAGTCCTGCAGCTACAGCATCTCTGGCCCGAAAGTCATCGCCGAGAGATGAACCAAATGAATCAACAGCTACTGCTGCGACACGACCTCCGACTTTCGGCATGACAATGGGTTGGGTGTGGGCCCGCGTCACACAGAAAAAGTTCACGTCGTGTTTCGTAACTCTCTTCGGTGAATTCATGGACCCACACACTGGAGAAATCTTTCACGATCTGCCTGATTACAGAGTCCCTTGGGAGCAGGTTCGCGAAAAAAACAAACCACGACCAGGTCCCGTCCTTTCCGTATTCATGTCGCGCTGGTACGATTACATTACGGACTGTACCCGTGAATGGGTTAATCACTACTGTACCCGATTAGTGTGTTAATTACCACTGTACCCGGTGAATGGATTAATTACTACTGCACCCGGTGAATGGGTTATAAGTACTACTGCACCCGCTGAATGGGTTCATTACTACTGTACTCGGTGAATGGGTTAATTACTACTGTACCCGGTGAGTGGGTTAATTACTACTGTGCCCGGTGAATGGGTTACCTACTACTGTACCCGGTGAATGGGTTAAGTACTACTAATCCTGCTGATCGTAGGATCTGCGAGTACCGTATCAACCGTGAGTACCCGATCGTGAGCATGATCAAGGATAACGGATTGGAGGCTGTCTGCGGCGGTATGGAGAACCTTGAGGTCTATTCGTTGTTTGTATGTGATAGTCGTGACTTGGAGGAGTTCAACGCAGCTGATCTCGATGTCCTGCTGCTGTCTCCAAGGAGGGTCGGAATGCACTTTCTTTGGCCATGTGAGCGACCAGATGGCTACGCGGAGGCGATGGTATCTAGAGCGAGTTTTTTCGGCTTCATGCAGCGAGTCGAGGCCCGAGGTATCGTCACACGCTATCCGGCTCCCGCACTCCTTTAGTATGGCTTCAAAAGTTGATTCGAACTCATGCTAGCGTACTAGAATTTCCATTCAAGCTGCTCAAAAACTTCACCTAGTTTTTGTACCAATTGGTTGAGAAAGTAACCTTATTGTATCTTGAGAGTCTACCTAATATCTCAAATAAGAGGAAGCTTTCATTCCTGCGAGAAGCTGTGCGGCAAGAAGTATCTTGAGGGAGTCGTCCGATACGACACCTTAGACGTTCCGTGTACGACGCGTGTCACCTTCGGTAGTGTGGTAGAGGATGCTCGAAAGGCTGCTCATGATGCCATATGCGCTCTGACTCGAATGCGACGCGCGAAACTTGGACCTGCACTCGCTCAGAGGACATCCACTTCTTCTCATGATTCGCAGGGCGGCGTCGTAAAATTACCATTTTCGTGGTGCGGTGTGGACGTGTTAAAGTGGGACGACGCGGAAGATCTCGCGCATAAACTTCTGCGCATCTTTGAGGGTAGCTTTGCCAAACCGAAGGAACGTAAAGGCTTGCCTCCTCAGGTCGAAGAGCATGAATTATGCGCGTTGTCTACTCGAACTCAAGTCGAAGACGAAGAGCATAGTGTATTGTCCCCTGAAGCAAACGAGGTCGAGCAAATGCAAGCTGATGTGCTGACATCAAGTTGCTGCATTTCACCAACGCACAGTGCGTCAACGACCGACACCAGTACTGCAAGTGTTGCCGGTTTGTCGCCGACGTTGAGTGATGTCGGAAGCACGACAGCGAGCAGCACTGCAACTGCGAGTCCAGATTGCGCAGCTACGCACGAGTCGTCACACATAACGAGTGTCGCGGAGAACTCGCAAGCTGACAAAAGCAAGGAAAAACAACCCGAGCCAGAAAATGTAGATGATGCACATTCGCGTGCTCAACCGCAAGACGAGCAGCAGTCGGATAATGCAGAGGTGTCCTCGACAGATGCTCCACGACTGGTGGATTTACCACAAAATGCTGGCGTCGAAGCGCGTGTCGTTGAGCGCACAGTACCGAATCCCGACTACTACAACAAGCTTGCGCAGACTAGCTGTCTGGTGCAAGAACTAGTGGCGAACCGTCTTGGCGAGGTCCGCGTTATCGCTCAGGCATGTACTGACTACGAGTATGATCTCAGGACTCGCTATGCTCTGCTGGATAGGGGAAACCAGATGGAGGCGCCGGATGGGGGTAGCTGTAAACCGGACGAAAACTCCTTCACTTCTTCCAGCACTGTTCTCTTTGCCACAAGCTCCTTTACTATTGATGGGGATGAAGAGACACCAAGAGCAGCAGCGGCAGAGACACCAGCGGCGGCAGCGGCAGAGACACCAAAAAAGACTGTAACAAGCGGGGCAGAAGATTTCAATCTCACTGGCAGCAACTTCATCGACGCGAAGGACACAGCTGTAGAACTCTTTCGAGGAGATGAGGTAAAAGTGATATAAGTAAACAGCCTTGCTCTGACAAATTCGTAGTTGGAATTCGAATTCATCCATGCAATATTTTGGGCGTCCTTCGTTCTCTGATTTCCTTCTTCACAAAAAATCAGGACGTCGCTATTTGGGTCGATTCTGAAGCCAAGCGAGTGGCACAATGGTTTCTTGATTTCTGGTATCCAAGCCACTGGCCCGGTCCACGATGTCCGTCCAAGGCCCGTTTTGATTTTCTTGTGCGTGAAGTGGAGAGGACAGAAACTAACAGTGACGTCATCTCCGCAGGAACAGATTTTACACCGACTTGTTCACTCACCGAGAGCAATATGCCAGCTGCGGGTCCTCTGGGAGTTCAAATGGTGAACGGATGCGCTGTCTTTCACGGGAGTCGGATATCTGTGCAGCTGCATCTTTGTGAACTGAGCGAACTGGGTGTGAGTCTCTGTCGCCTGCCCATTCATTAAGGCTAACATTTATACATCAACGTTTTCACAACCTCAAGAAAATACAGCAATCACCTACTTATGTCAAAGCCTTTCCTACTTGGAGAGGCAAAGCAAGTAGGCTATGATTGCAGTTCACAAGCTGTTCGAACCTAATTGATTCAACAACATAAAATCACATGGTAGTAGCTCTAACTTTTGGCCCGCAATGTCGCGGTGGCGAACAGCTGTTTGGCTACAGGTCCACAGCACCTTGGGAGGGGCAACTACCTACCCTGGTTGTGGGATCGTGCGAATCCAGAACTGCCAAGAGATGAGGAGGGACAGATTTTGTGGAAGAGCCAGTCTTCTACTGGAGCATCGAGTACCTAGAGTGGATGTTTTATGCGAAGAAGAGAAGATATATGTGGCTTTGATGTTGCAAAATCTCATCTATTGTTGCGTACATGCTCGTCGTTTCAAACAGTTTCAACACAAACTTAATATCGTATCGACTGTTTAGTCTGGTCTCAATGAGCCGAGTAGCCTGAAAAACGACTATTTATCAACTGGTAGTTGAGGGGCCATGACATACCATCGTCGAAAATAACAACATTCTCCTATTCCATACGCTGCACTAGCCACCGCCGCCTGTTCTTGTCAATACGAAAATGTCTATAGCCTCAGGTGGTCTTATATCTTTACTTAATATAAAATATAGTATTTACAACGCGCAGCATCGTCGCATGAAATATCGTTGAAGGTACAACGCCCCTTTCCGAACTCTCTAGAACATGACATACTTCTGCTAGAACACTGTTTTTCTACATCGTTGGCGCTAGGATATGCAACTAACTCATAGACTTAAGAAGTCTTCCGCCGTTCTTATCTTCACTTATATCGCAGGCAAACCGGGAATCGGATCATACAAATTTGAATACTTCATTTGTACCTCGTAATGCTTATATCCTTTTGATTGCAACTGTCATGAGAATGTCCGTGGGAGTACCCAGATTTTACTTTGTTGATCTTGATCAAGTCGGACGGTAGTGGACATGTAAGATGTTGATATTGTCTCTGTCAGTATTCAGATTTTCCATCAGCACGAGCGAGCATGGCACTTCCCACATGCGCTCTTCTCCAATGCTAGATCGTGTTCCACAAGCCGACCAAGAGAAGACGCTGTCACGTGCACCACGCGAACTGGCATGATGGAAACGTGAAAATGCTGAAATGCAAATGACGAGTAATAGGACAAGAGCTCCTCCCGTGCTCTCGGTGAAGCCAGAAAAGTCCTATGACGTGCTGATGATAATATCGATCCTTAAAGGACTTTACTAGTCGATTTTTACAGAGTAGTTCGAATCTAGTTGTTGGCGAAGTTGATTTGTAGTCACGCCCTGGAGCATATATGAGCCATTCAATAGAAGGTCGTTATGTTACTCGTACTTGGTATAATTTCATCGTAAAACGACTATCGTCTCGCGAACATATCGAGACGATAGGGTCGCGCGCGATCATAATACTTAATAATAACAATGAATAATAACAACGACTAGAAAAGAAACAACAAACATGTACCCGGAGGAGATCCGTCATGCTTGGTCTGTGTATTTGCGCGATCTCGGACTGTGGAGTGCCGGACAGCGCGTTGAGGATGTACGTGCGGGCGTTCGCACCGTAGCCTTTTTTCTGCGAGCTATCGGCATCGTCTCAGTCGGGCCGCACGTTTCGTCCACTAGTGTTAGTACTTCACGGGATGTTCATCTCGAGAATCGTGCGCATGGCAGGAACAAAGGGAGCAGGAGCAACTCATCTCCAGTTCGGTTTACAAGCGGGTCCACGTTTGAGGAGGTAACTTCATCCCCCGTGAAGTTTTTCCAACACGATCGCAACTTGTTAATGTACCTTTATCTGGAGAGCAAGCAGCGAACGGGCTCCGGAAACGAGGAAGGCCATTTTGCATTAAGGATTGGAACATGCATCTGTAGTTTTTATCAAGCCTGCTGAGATGAAGGTGGTGGAAAAGGAGCTGTATCCCTACTATCTATAGTAGAAAGATGTATAGGGGCAACTCTCAATCTCTTTCTCTACTAGTACAGCTATAGTAGATATAGATCTCAACATAGGAGCAACTCTCATCAATCTCAACAACACGACGCTCTAATTCTCGCCGACGACGTGGTGGAGATCGTAGAAGCCTTGACGAATTCGGAAGTGGAGCGCGTGCGCGTTGGTGCGGCGCTCTCGCGCATGCCGTCCAAGGGAGCGTTCCTAGATACGGCGCGTTCGATAGGATTGTTGCCAGGCCTCAAATTGGCTAATGCAGAAATGGAATTTTTATCGTTTTTACTCGAGCAAAAGGAAGAGCCTGGAAAAACCGACGCAGCAGGGAAAGAAGAAAAGTCCTGCTCTGCCAGCAAGGAAATATTCTCAAGCTCAGGACAACAGAAAAACACAATGCAATCGAGGACGAAGAAAGATGATGAATCGTTTGCAGCTATGCTGAAGTACCTCGGTTATCACTGACCATAATGTCGACGGGTCTTGTCAACGGCTACTTTTCAGTACTCGCTGATTGGTGCAGATTTCTCGGAAAGTGCACCATCGGATTGCGAGTTTGCCGCTCGCTGCTCGGTTCATCGTGTGTTCGTTGATCTGGACACCACCCAACTTAAAGTTGGGGTCTCCCTCGAGAACAATCCTTGAAAAGATCGTTCGATTATGTGAAGTCGCGGTCCGTGAGCCTGAAAGCGCGAATCATCCGAAGAACGCTCTGTCGTTGACTGAATTTCGCATTTGATTTCAACATTCTCTTGGACAAGTCGTACAAACATGATTTCGTCTGTCTGCTTCGTTTCGATCCGAATCGATGACAAGTATATAGCGCAAATCACTTTAATTTTTGCGTGTCCAGCACCTGGTAACAAGAGCAGCATATAATTGAACACCAGAACAACAGAAAATGGATCACGGCGCTGTATTATCCGCCATGCTGGCGGAAGACGAAAGTTCTATCGAAGAAGAATCTGCACAACAGTCTCCGACCAACGGCGACAGGACGCTTCCAGACAACCAAATAAGCGCCGCAGTTCTCGACACCACGTCTGCATCCGATCTATTAAGTACACAGCCACCTCTTGGCACGACTTTGGCTCCCGGTCAGGCGACGGTAATCTCCACGTCTTCCGAAACGGCGCCCCAACCGACGCAAGACTTGCCAATTTCTGAAGGAGATAGGCGAGAAGAGAAAGCCGGCGAGAATGCCGCGAGCTCCACTCGCAAGCCGAGCGCAGAAGGAGAAGCCTTTTCTGCCACAGAACCTGAAAAGATTTGCGAACCTGTGCCAACTTGGTGCTGTCCACTGAACGAAGTTGTGTGGACTCACACATGCCTCCCGCCAGGGGAGACAGCGCAGTTTGCCAGCCAAATCGTGTGTGCGTCTCCATTGTGTCAAAGCGTCGGATCGAGAACAGGTCGCGACATCCGGCATGGCATTGTCTCCGTTTCGGTAGCAGTTCCAGGTCGTGCTTCGAGCAGCGCATCTGCGGGAGGAGGGCAGACAGGAGAAGGAGAAAGCGGTCGTAAGAAAGATGAAATGGAGATAGCTGAAGGTCGCGATGAAGATGCTTCTGAGGATAGCTCGTCCCCCTCTGACTTGCGATTCGAGCAAGAGCATCAGTCCGCAGATGCTGGGATTCTTGGTGCTTTGGGACTACCGACAGATGAAGACGACGATCTCATGGACGATGTCGAGGCACAAGTCGGGCGCTACGATGCCGTGAGCAATGTAGATGTGCTGAAAACGCGAAACAAAGACCACGCAGAGCTTGATGAGACCGCGGGCATGCCTACGACAAGTGGAGCAGGAAAAGACGGCGCTAGCGGTGGCGCTGAAGGAAATGCTCTTGGCATTGCAGAGTTACAAGGCAATATGCAGCGTGATTTCGGCTATCTCTTGCGGAAGAAGGTGAAAGACACAGAGACGGAGAAGAAAGTACGGGAAAAGGCGGAGTCGACACCTGCACCAAGAACTACAGAAGAAGTTGGGAACTCGGCTCCACCAGAGGACAACGCAGCAAAGATCAGCAGTGCGACATCTGCAGACGAAAAGGATGATGTGGATATGAACAAGAACGGAGAAGATGGGGAGAAGGAGACGGTAGATCCTCGTCCGGCCGGCATGAACAACGGAGAAGATGGGGAGGAGGAGACGGTAGATCCTCGTCCCGACGGCCATCCTGCACTATCTTTCTGGCGGATCGGTGACGAGTGTTTGTATCACTGGCCCAAAGAAGCCGAATGTTCCAGTTCTGGGTATGGTTGCAATGGCGTTTTCACAGATGCGCCACATGTCCTCGAACTCCTGGAAAATTGCGGTGACGCAGATACGGTCCAACTTTTGGGCAATCTGCATCGAGTGCGCCCTTTCGACGTCCATGACGTCATGCTGCTGCTCAGTTGTCGAAGTGTACGCAACGTACCTCTAGTTCCGTTGCTGCTGGAAAAAGTGAAAGCCAATGTGAACTACCAGGACCGCAACGGGCGCACTTGTCTGTACCAAGCCGTAGTGCGGTGTGGAACGGAGCCGGACGCAGAGGAGCTCTGCTTTTCTCTCGCGAAGAAGTCATTGAGGGACCAGCAACACGAGCGCGCTGCAGCTCGAGATTTGGCCGAAAAGAAAGCAGCTAAAAGAGCCATGTCGCCGCATGGGGCAGACAAGTTTCGATTTCGAGGCAATACGAGTGGTGACCGGCGACGGCGGTGGAAGAAACGCAGACATGATCATGAAACTGAAAGTACTCTGAATAATCCCCGTTCCAGCACAATTACTTCGAAAATAGCAGACCAAACGTCGCAAGAGAAACAAAATGTAAATGCATCAGGACCACGGCTAGCACTACAACATCAAGAGGTAGAACAAGTTAAAGCTATTGACCCAGACGAGAGCAGTAGCACCTCGCAGGAGGAGAGCGAGAAGGCATTAGCAAAGAGGCAAAATGATGCATTGCACCATTCGAAGACACGGAATTTCGGAGGTAGTCCTGCGCTGCATGCGACCGGATCTACATCCCCAGGTGGCGGGACAAACTCCGCAGGAGCAACGTTGTCGACAATAGGAGGTGGTCTTGCTTCCTCACAGAAGCTCGATGAGACCACGACACGCTTAAAGGGTGAACCTGTAGAGGCTGATAACAATTTTTCTATCTCGATGAAGACAGATAATGGCGAAAACGAAGAAGGTATTGCAAGTGCAACTCCCGGGCAACAACGAGAAACTGAAGATCAAAAGTCTAGTAGTGCTGCAACAAAGGAGGTGGTAAAGACCACCACACCTGCTGTACAGGACGATGATGATGAGTTTGACTCGTTTCTGGATGTGGTGGCGTTGCTTTTGAGGTTCGGTGCGCGAGCAAATCATCCAGTAAGGCCGTCGTTGTTGGATTGTCGCAGCATCCGTTGTGCGCGAATGCTCCTGGATTATGGCGCGAATGTCTGTATTCAGAGACCTCCCGACGAGATAAATCGCGGCGATTCGGTTCTCCATGCTGCAGTCCTGCGCGCCGACCGCGCGATGATCTATTTACTCCTCAAGGAAGCACAGCAGACGCAGCAATTGCAGGCGTTAACTGGGCTCAAAGACCAATTTGGCCATTCAGCAGTTTCCGCTTGCAAAGACGAGATCTGTGCGTATATGCTTTTGTCGGCGGGCTGTGCGGTGATTGAGGACTGGGTCGTGCCGCTCAACAAAGACGGAGACCATGGACATCCTTGTGAGCGCGTACGAATTCAAGCGAAGATAGCTTTCCGTTACATCACTCCACGGGAAGCAGAGTACCAGGTCAAAATGTGGCGACAGGATAACCCAGAATGGCGAAAATGGAAAATCAAAACATAGTGAAACCGTAAGTAATTCTCAGAAATACTACAACAAGTATTGATCCTAGGTCTAATATCCCTCCAATCAATGTAATTCTCAGAGCTACAACTACTTCTACTCGTCCACTATGTCATACCATCTTTTACTTCCATTACCATGCTCCTCATTGAATGTAAACCATGTCATCTTACAAGGCGTGTACCAATGAATGGACACGCTAATTATACATTCAGTCCATGCTTTCCATTTCCTACGACTGAGAGTGAGACATGATCTTCACACATTTTGAAACTCTCTCTTTTGCACAGCACTCGATGCACAGATTGCGGCCCGCGCAAAGAGGGCAATCGAATTTTGATTTGTAAGCTTCTACCGACAACTACGAGGCACCCGTCGTGTCTGTACACGCTACAGTCCCTCGTTTTCTCTTCCAAGCAGAGGAGCTTTTTAGACAGCGTCCTCATGGGATTGTTCAACCTCAGGATGTCCTTCTGTGGATAATAGCTTGTATGTCATCAAGGAAGCTCCTGGTACTTGGGATGCATGCAGGAGAAGTTGAGCCGCGACGGATCCTCAATCAGATCGGTTCAACTTCCAGAAAAATGATCCCGTAGCGGTTGTGCTTACCAAGGTAGAGAAGTAGGCACTTGGTGGATGCTAAAAGAGATCAACTGTTTGCACCAATATCGGTGAAGATTAAAAACGCTAAAACGGAGGAGCTTTTTTCTAGAATGGTTAAATTTGGAATTTTCATAATTTTTTATGTAAATTCCTGCTGGCTGAAAGATTAATTATACATAGGGTACGCAAATCTATTGCTGCTTTGTTAGAATCCCAGTGACTCTGTGCAAGTAAGAACTGAAATGATTAAGTTGGATGAAATAATGACGATGGCGTTATCCCCTTGAAAGTGATTCTAAAAATTTTATCTTCTAAAGACTCATTTTTCCGAGATTGACCAAGCATAAACATACAAGCAAAATGGCGAAAGAATCCGCCGATGTGATGAAGGTCGCCGACTGGGACGTGGTCGTGGAGCGGCCCTTCATTGAAAAGTATCGTCCTTCGTCCTTAGAGGATGTGATTTCTCATCAAGACGTCATTCGCAGTGTTTCGCGGATGCTGGAAACGAAGAATTTCCCGCATATGATATTCTACGGCCCACCGGGTACTGGAAAGACGTCGACAGCACTGGTATTGGCCAGGAAGCTGTACGGGAAATACTTTGGGACTGCGGTAATGATGCTCAACGCCTCTGATGATCGCGGCATCGACACGGTGCGAGGAAAAATTCAAGGTGGACTTTTTACAGCTTAATATGGATTGATAGAATACATAGCCAATTTCAAATTCTACATTATTAGACCTCTTGAAACGAAGGCGGGTTCCCTTACGCGGATGCAGACTCGTGTTTGTTTTCTGATGTAAGGTAGTAATAGTAGTAGAGCTGATCATTGGATTTGGAACCAACTTCTTATGTTGTTAAATATATATAATTGTTTTTCGACAGGTTTCTGCGGTCAGGGCTCGTTCATACCAGACCCTGATCTCCAGTCCGTACCGAAACTGGTGATTTTAGACGAAGCAGATATGCTAACTAAGCCTGCACAGCTTGCTCTGCGACGAGTGATGGAGGACTTCTCGCGAGACGCCCGCTTTCTGATCTTGTGCAACTATTTAAACAAACTGATTCCGGCTATTCAAAGTCGATGTGCCGTGTTCCGCTTGAGCATGCTAAACGAGGAAGAGGTGTGCTGTTGCATCCGACGTGTGTGCAAGGCAGAAGGGCTCGAGATAACTGACGACGGCGCCTCGGCAATCGCAGAGCTGGGGCGCGGAGACCTTCGACGCGTCTTGAATTTGCTTCAGTGCGCATCCCGACTCACGGAGAGCGATGACAAAATGCAATTAGAAGGCTCAGACCCTCTCGAAGAGGAAAAGAAGAAAATCACAGAGGATGACGTGTAATTCAACTACTTTTTTTCAAGTTTGTTTCTACGATTATTTCAAGTGGATGTTGACAATTATGACAATATTAAGAAATAACTAAGTAGATTATTCTTATTGTAGCTATGTAGCTGTAGCTGATTCTGCATGCAGCGGGTTACAGAATAGTGTCCATCGACAGTATTTTCTTTTTGATCATGTTATGATAGTCTTTCTGAATTTATTTACACAGGTATGCATTCGCTGCTGAGCCAGTGAGGGCACATGTGGCAGAGATAATGCAGGCGCTGCTCACCATGCCATTTAGAGAAGCCTTAGCGAAGGTGAAGGCGATTAAAGGCCGTCACCACTATTCAACAAAGAGCCTCGTGGAAGTCATGTAGTCCTACACTTTTTGGTTTGTGAATGGTATAAACTAGTTGTTGTTGTTCCCTTGTTGTTGTTCTTTCTTGATTCATGAAACCATACGAGCGAGTGACTGCACAACCCTGTACGCATAGCCTCCTCTTTACGCACGCCAGCTACAAGGAAGTGCTTTTGATGGAGTTGCCGTTTTTAGTTCGCGTACGAATAGTGCCCGTGCTTGCAGACATCGAGATTCGACTAGCACAAGGCGGCTCTGACGCCATCCAGTTAGGTGCTTTGGTTGCAGCCTTTGGTTTTGCCCGTGCACAAGGGGAGAAGATTCAGAAGTACAAGGAGCGTCGTGAGGAAGAAGCAAGGCGTTTCGCTGACATGACGCGAGCCGAACGAGAAGCCTTTCTTCAGCAGCAAGAGGAACTGTTTCCAGGAGAGCAGATGTTATGATCTTTAATCCGTTTGTTCATCTCTGTCAGCACCAAGGAAGAGTTTACTCTGTACGTGGAAGACTAAAGTACGACCTTCTAATCATATCGGAGCTCGGTCCGCGGACGCCGCACGAGAACAGCCAACTGCACCACTTGGCTTATTTGAATGCGCATACTCCCTCGTTGGCAGAGGATTCCCAGATGCAATATGGACCCGACAGCAAGGGGAAAAAAGGAACTGGAAAGAAGGGAGCCAAAGGCGCTTCTCTCGGTGTGCCTGCGGGAGACCTCTCTGCCCTCGGAAGCCAAACGCCCGGTGATTTCATGGCCCGACTAGATGCAGTGTCTGGCGCGTCGCCGCCTCCCATGTCGCATTTATGGTCATTTTGCAGCTGAGCAGTCAATTCATTGAGGAGTTGACATGATTGTAGTAAATGTGAAGGCACCTATAGCTAAAGGAATCGTTAGACTATCAATCATAGTTCTTTAATATTTCACAACATTCTTTCATATCCCGGGGGCGGCGCCGGCCCTGATCTTGCGTATTCGCAGGGGCCAATCTTCAGTGCAGCTAGTGCAGTAGGCGAGGGCAGTCACGCGGCTGCTGGAGTCGTTCCAGCCGCTGGGCGCGGTAGCATTAGGGAGAGCTACATCCGAAACTCCATTCGGCACAGCTTGGCTAGTGAGCACGGCCTTCTCTCGGTAGTGCAGGAGGCAGCGCGTAAGCGCACAGGATCGAGGGCTCCAGCGTCCTCACAGGAAGGGCTAGAGCCACGCCGTTCTTTAGCTGAGCTGCTTGGGAAAGGGAAAGTTAAGAAGAGCAGTCACGACGTCGATAACCATCAGCAGAGACCGTCTTCAGCGATGGACGCGCCAGCGGTCCCAGCGTTATCCTCTGCAGATG
The DNA here is from genome assembly GCA_905178165.1 of Amoebophrya sp. A25. Lineage (NCBI taxonomy): Eukaryota > Dinophyceae > Syndiniales > Amoebophryaceae > Amoebophrya > Amoebophrya sp. A25. The sequence goes on from CAJINU010000013.1 coordinate 865,423, forward strand.
CGAGAGCCCTTGATAGAAGACCCGGCACAGCTAATAGTCAGCCCGCATTACAACCAGGGACTAGCAGCAGTAGTAGCAACAATCCCGGAAGACTAAAGCAGGAACTGCCTGCTCCTGCGGGTACCAGTGATGCTCCGTCGCAGTTTACGGAACGTGGCACGAACCAGGCGCTCAGTGTTGACGGGGACGTGCACGCCATTATGACAGGCAGTCTGCCTGACCACGGTGCGAACATGGATGCTGAAGGGGGCGCACCAGACGAGCTCTTATGGGAGCCTGATTTCCTTGACCGTGACGAAATGGCTGATGATCCCATGGCCGATCTATACGGAGGTTTCTAGGACAACTCAAACTTTTAACATGTGGAAGACAGTGTCTTTATTTCGTACATACCAATGTGACTTTTGCATATCTCCTTCATCTTCATTCACCATCGATCCCCCAAAAAATCGTTCCAATGACATTCGAACTTTTTTATATTCTCAGAGAACCGAGGGCAGCTCATGAAGCTGAGCGTTCTTGCGACCCTTTGATGGAAGCCAACGGGCTGCTATTGTGTGTTGCGCACGAGCATAGATTCGGATGGCATTTTTGCAGCACAAACATTTTGATCTTGAAGTCGTGTTGCTGGAGTTAAGTACTTCCAATGAATCGGTATTAGCCCTTCATGCATGAGGAAACGCCATACCGAGGTAAAGTAGGTATAAAAGCTCGGTCCATACGTCTCTAGTACTTTGTGGAAGTTTCTTGCCACATTATAGTTGAGTCGGTTTGTGTCTTTACCCATCGATCGCTGTCCTCTAACCTGGCAGTGTGTTTGAAGCATCGATGCGTGCGCGAAGGATTTCTTCATTTCCGAGACTTGGGACTGAAGCAAAGGCCATGCTTTTGGCAACGAGATGAGTGAGAGCGCGAGAGACTCGCGACAGACCCACTTGACCCTCTCCTTCACACCTACCCACCTCATGAATATCCCCAAAACCCCAACGCCCCGCCACACCCCCGATATAGTTACAGTAAGATTTGTTGATTTTTTTCAGAGACAGTAATGTACATTGACCAGGGAACAAAGGGAACGTTTTTCTATAATTTCTTAGGTACTAATTATTTCTTCTGACACGCTAATTACTAGCTTGGAGCGTCCGATAACATCCCTCCCACTAGGGTCCCCCTCCTCCCCAAAGTAAGAAACTAAGCAAGGCAAAGATGTAAGCGATATGCGTTTTCAAATTTCGAAAATTTTCCACGTTTTGCCATCGTTTGGGGATTGGGTCCCGTGCGTTTGAAGTCAAGGGCTAAGATCCCGAAACTTTTTGACTTTCAGCCCTTTCGCTGAAATTTAATGCCTTGGCTTCGCGTTTTTCAAATTTCGAAAATTCTCCACGTTTTTTGTCGTTTTGGGATTGAATTTTGTGCGTTTGAAGCGCTAAAGCCCCTAAGCTTTTGACTTTCAGCGTCAGCCCTTTCCCTGAGGTTCATTTTCTTGGATTCGCGTTTTTCAAATTTCGAAAATTTTCCACGTTTTGCCGTCGTTTTGGGATTGAGTTCTGTGCGTTTGAAGTGCTAAGACCCCAAAACTTTTGACTTTAAGCCCTTTCCCTGGGATTCAATCTCTTAGCTTCGCGCTTTTCCAATTTCGATAATTTTCCACGTTTTTCGTCGTTTCGGGAGCGAATCCCGTGAGTTTGAAGCGCTAAGATCCCAAAATTTTTGATTTTAAGCCCTTTCCCCCGAAGTTCAATGCCTTGGCTTCGCGTTTTTCCAATTTCGAAAATTTTCCACATTTTGTCGCCGTTTTGAGATTGAGTCTCGTGAGTTTGAAGCGTTAAGATCCCAAAACTTTTGACTTTAAGCCCTTCCCCTGGGATTCAATCTCTTGGCGTCGCGTTTTTCAAATTTCGAAAGTTTTCCACCTTTTTCGTCATTTTGCGAGTGAGTCCTTTGATTTTGAAGGGCTAAGATCCTAAAGTTTTTGATTTTAAGCCCTTTCTCTGGAATTTAATTCCTTGGGTTCCCGTTTTTCAAATTTCAAAAATTTTCCCCGTTTCGTCGTCGTTTTGAGATTGAGGCTCGTGAGTTTGAAGCGTTAAGATCCTAAAATTTTTGATTTTAAGCCCTTTCCCCCGAAATTCAATTCCATTGCTTCGTGGTTTCATGGTTTCGTGGTTTCGTGGTTTCGTGGTTTCATGGTTTCCTGGTTTCCTGGTTTCCTGGTTTCCTGGTTTCC